>JAMXBC010000033.1:0-63400 GCA_024138005.1 Lumnitzera racemosa
AT
Source organism: Lumnitzera racemosa (assembly GCA_024138005.1). NCBI lineage: Eukaryota > Viridiplantae > Streptophyta > Magnoliopsida > Myrtales > Combretaceae > Lumnitzera > Lumnitzera racemosa. Next base: position 3 of record JAMXBC010000033.1, read on the forward strand.
TTTTTTTAAAAAAAAAAAATTTTTTTTTTTTTTTGAAAATTTTAAAATTGTTTTTTTAAATAAAAAATTTTTTGGGGGTTTTAAAAATTAATTTAAAAAATTTTCCCCCTTTATCAAATTTTAAAATTTGGGGAAAAGGAGTTTAAAAAAAAATTTAGGTTTTTTTTTTTTAATTTAAAAAATTTTAAAAAAAATTTTAAAAAAAAAAAAATTTTAAACCCTTTTTTTTTAATTAAAAAACTTTAAAAGAAAATTTTAAAATAATGAAAATTTTAAATGAATTATTTTTTAAAAAAAATTTGGGAAAATTTTAAAACTTTAAAATCTTTTTTTTTTAAAATTTTTCAATTTTTTTTTTTAAATTTTTTTAAAAAAAAAGGTGGAAAAATTTTTTTAAAAAATTTTTAATATTAAAAAAATTTTTTTTTTTAAAAAACCCTTTTTTTTTTAAATTTTTATGGGTTTTTTTTTTTCCAAAAATAAAATTTTCCCTTAATTTTATTTTTTGTTTTTAAAAATTTTTTTTTTTTAAAAAATTTTTTTTTCCCCCCTTTTTTTTTTATTTTTTCCCCTTTAAATTTTTTAAATTACAAAAAAAAATTTTTTATCAAAATTTTTTTTAAAACTCAAAAATTTTTTATTTTAAATTTTGTTTTTAAAATTTTTTTTTAAAACTTAAAAAATTTTAAAAATTTTTTTTTTCTTTTTCCCCTTTTTCAAATTTAAAATTTGGGTTTTAAAAAAAATTTTTTTTTTTAAAAAATTTTACTTAGTGTTTTTTCCCCCAAAAAACCCCAAAACCCAAAAAAAAAATCCCCAACAAAATTTTATTTAAAACAAAAAAAGTCCCTTTTATTTTTTTTAAAAAATTTTTTTATAGAATTTTAAAATTTTTTAAAAAAAAAATTTTTTGAATTTAAAAATTTTAAAAATTTTAAGGTTTTTTTGGTTTTAAAAAAAAAAAAATTTAAAAAAGAAATTTTTTTTTTTTTTTTTTTGTCTTTTTAAAGCTTTTCCCTCCCTAACAAACCTTTTTCCCAAAAAGGGAAATTTAAAAAAAAAATTAAATTTATCTCATAATCTTTTTTAAACCCAATTACAATAAGTTGTAAGGGAAGAATTACCTTTTTTTAAAATTAAACTTCCTCACTTTGCAATTTATAAAAAAAAAGGGCCCCATTCAACAACCAAAACCTTTTAAAAAAAATTTGTCAAAAAAATTTTTTTTAAAAGAATAACCTCAAAAAAACCCTTTAACCAAATCTTTTTTTATGGAACCCAAAACCCCAACATCTCACCGAAATTTCCATATTTAATCCTTTTATGTTCCTTTAATAGTCATCATCGATTTAAAAAAGGGCATGGCCTACCAAAAAATAAAATAAACCCCACTTTATCCTTAACAAGAAAAAATAATTTGTTTAATAGATTTCCTAAAAACTCAAAAAATTAGTTCCTTTAAAAAATCACTTTTAATGTTTTAATTTTTTTTAGCCCAAAATCAAAACTTGATAGTAAAAGAAAAGGGGCTATTTTTGAACAATTCTAAATTTGAAGCGATGGTTTCTAAATTGGAATATTACAAACGGGGGAAAAAAAACAGCCCAATTTTAAACAAGAACCAGGAATCTAAAAATCAAGACAAACTAAGAGAAACCCTCCCCTAATACCATATTGAAGCTAAAAATTTATTTTAAAAGAAATCTATACTTACTTGTAATTTAGCAATGGGGGAAAAATTTAATAAAGTAGAGAGAGAGAGAGAGAGAGAAAAAGACAAACAGAAAAAGAGAATAGAGTTTTGATAATGCTTATTTTTTCTTTTAAATTTAAATTTGTACAAAGCAAAATTTAAACCTCACTATTTGTACCTAAAAAAAAAATTTTCCATTTTTTGAAATGTAAAATAAATAAAAAAAAAAATTTAGCAAATAAAAACTATAAAAATTTCTACAAAATATTATCAATTAAGAACTTTCATAGAGAAATTTTATAAAGTGAAACAAAACCCTCTCTTTATAAATCTTAAAAACCCATTTTCCCTAAAGGTAAAAAAAGATAGATGTTGTATTTAATACCTTATCCAATGAAAAGTGGGTTCAAAAAATTCTTTTTTTAAAAACTTATTTTAAAACCCTTCAAAAACCTATCCGCAAACTCCCCAACCATGCAATGTAAAGAATTTTATGGTTTCGAAAAATTTCGCCCATTTAAACCCCCTTGATTATATAAATGTATAATATAATTCATAGTTGATTATATCGTTAAAATTCACTAAACAATTGCATTAAAACTTTTACTATAAGAAAAATTAAATTCATCTAAATTTTAAAAGTGTCAAGTTTATTGTTTCGTACTTTAAACATGTAGACTACCCACCATTGGAATAGTCATAGAACAAAACTTATGTATAAAAAACCCAACAAAAAAAAAATTGTATAAAATTAAAAAATTATAGCAAAGAACAAAATGACAAATCACCAAATTTATAATCAAAAAATTTTATTTTTTAATTTCCGACCATACATAAAAATAAAATCCATGAAAACCCAAAAAACTATGTGAAACCGTAATTTAATTTTTTTAGATATATAAAAAATAACAAAATACAAAAGGGAATGTTTGTAAAATATTATAAAACCCCATATATAAAAACACATTTTTTAATTATGTTTTTTTTATTAATTTTATATTTTAATTTTTTACCAATGCTTGGTACGAGCCTTTAAGAAAAATTTTTGCATCAAATAAACCCTTCTACTTTATTAATTACTAGGCCTTTAAATTAACGAAAATTTAAATAAATACAAGATTTTTCCCTTTAAAAATTTTCCATATAGGAAGCACCTTCTAATCCCATCCCCCATTTTAACTCCAACTCTTAACCCCCCCATTCTTTTAAAACCCCTTAAATTTTTAAAAAAAATTTAAAAATTTAATTCAATTGAAAAAATAAAAATTTAAAGGGGGTTAATGGGGGATGAATTTGATTTCAAAAAAAAAAGGACGAAACTGTAAAAAATCCATAAAACCCTTCCCCTAAAATAAGGTAATAGCTAAAAAGTTTTTTTCATACCCATTTTTTTTTTTTGGGGAACCCAGCCCCAACCCCATCTACTACATCCTTAATTTGCTTTCCCTTTAAATCTAAACAATTGAAAAAATTTTTTAAATTTTAAATGTTATAGATTTAAAAGAGTGTAAGTTAAAAAATTAGGAAAAGGGGTTGGACAATTTTTAAATTAAAATGGGGGGATAAGATGATAGTTTTAAACCAAATAACGCTTACAAATAACCCTTTTTAGGAAATTTTTAATTGTTGCTTTTTTCAAAACCCATCCATATTTTGTAAATTTTGCCATTCAAAGGGGAAATAAAGAAAAAAGGTGAAATTTAAACAAACCCCAAAAATTTATCTAATGAAATTCATATAATAGGGCTTACTCGTCAATCTTCTTGCTTTAAAAAATTTTAAAAATTTTTTTTTTAAAAAAAAAATTATTTTACATTGGCTTTTTAAATTTGGGGATTTCAAATAGTTTTTGGGCAATGCCCCTTTAGCTTAAATTTCATTTTTCCCAAATATTGTAAAAATTTTAATAGAACAAGAATTTCATTTTTCAAAATTAAGGTTTGGATAAACCCCCCAAAGGGGATAATAAAATGTTGATTTTTGTTAACTGGGTTATTTAAGAGGGCAATTAAAATACTAATCGTTTCCCTTTTTTTAAAAAAGGCAAAAATTTTTGATTTGTTTCAAAATGATTGGGCAAAACTTAAGCAATCTAACTAAACCCCATAAAGAAAGAAATAAAAACCAAAACCAGGGTAAAAATTGGTCACATAGACAAAGGGAACTCCTCTATTTTTTGCCCATTTCTTTTGGCTATGGAAACATAAATAGTATGAAATTGCCCATTGAGACATGGTTAATGGGTCGCATATAAATAATTCAAAATTTAAAAGCAACTTTGTATGTTATTTACTAAGTCGTTTCCCACATAAATGGCTATAAAAAAAATTTTCTCCCTTGGGATTAAAACTTTAATAATTTTAAAAATTTGCTTTAAAAAACAAGGGAAGTTTTCCCGTTCCCTTTCCCCAAAAACGAGAGGCCTCCCACCCCTTTTACTCCTTCCATACCCTTTGAAAAAGCTTTAAAAAAAAATTTCCCAAAAGGGGAAAAGGAAGAAAGAAAAGTTTCTCAAAAAAAAGATATTGTTTTAAAGCCCAATAAAGGGGTAAATCACGGGGGTGGTTTTTGTTTAAACACTTTTTAAGGGCCCAAACAGTTGCAAAAATAAAGGACCTCCAAAAATTTCCCTATGGCAAAACAAAAAGAATTTTTAACACTCAATTAGAAAAAGAAAGTGGTTGAAATTAAGATAGCTAAGGAGAAAAAAGAGGAAATTAAAATCCCCTCACTAAAGGTCCAAAATCTCATTGAACAAAGGGAACCCCTTTTTAATACAAAGGGGAGCCAACTTGTTGGGCTCCCCATGCGCAAAAGGATTTCTCGTATAAAACCCTTTAGTTGAAGGAGTTGTCAGTAAAAAAAGGGAACAAACTTTTTCTACTAAATTGTTTGACCTTTAAAGGAAAGAGCTTTCATATCAAAAGAAAGCGATTCATAGCTTAGAGGGCAAAACCATTAAGTCGTCCCTAGACGTCACTTAGCATTTTAATAATGTTGAGTGTGTGGTGTGAGAGAGAGAGGGGAGAGAAGAATGGAGACCCAAAACTCCATCTTCTAAAGCATCCCCCAAAAACAAACCCCCTGTTTTGTGGAGTAAAACCTCCTTAGGGGTGTGACGGCGTCCATAAAATTATAAAAAGGGTCACAAAGGGGCTTCTAAAGGTGTCCGGAGCTCGAGCCTAAAAGTCTCAAAACCCTCTGCCCCAAAAGAAAAACACCTAATCTATTTCTTTGCCCTAAACTGGGAAAAGCTCAAGCTCCAAAAACCGGCCCCTTGGGGGCTACCCGACCCTTTCGCAAGGGGGGGTTTTAAATGGTTGGGGCACAAACTTACTCTTTCCCCAAGCAAACTCAAAAACCTAGAAAAGGGCCCCCCCCTTTCCCAAAAAAGTAAGAGTCTCCAAAGGGAAGTTAGAAATTAGTGACTTAGGCTTTAGCCTCTAAGCTTTAAAAACCAAAAATGGACAAAATTCCAAAAAGGGAAACCATATTTTTTCCCTCAATTTGGGTGTATGGTAGATCCAAGATTAAATTTCCGAAATGAAAAAAACTGAAAGGTGAAACATTTTGAAAAGATAAACCACCCCAAAATTTCAAAAAAAAAAAAAAGAAAAAAAAAAAAGCATGCATCCCATATGTGGGCCCAAATTTTCTTATATTTCATATTTTTAAAGGGTTTTTTCAAAGATGATGCCACTTTATCAAAAAGTCAAATAAATTAGGGCGCAAATTTCAGTTTTTAATGCCCGAAAAACAATAAAATAAAACCCTTTTGGACAGCTTTACTTTTTATCAAAAAAAGTAAATTAAGGGCTCATCAATGAAAAACACAAAACTTTTGGGACGTTTTTTATTTTATTGTTTCAAAATGCATGATTTGCTAAAAATTGGATATAATTTCCCCTTTAAATTTTTGGGAAAACTTTAACTTCCCTGAAAATTTTTTTTCCATTTTTTTGGAAAAATTTTTAAAATTAAAAATAGATAGACCCTTTAAACCATCAAACAAACCCAAAGGGAAAGGGATCCAAATAAAAGTATATTTTTCATAAAGTTAAAAATAAAGGGGAGGGTTATATTTTTAGATTTTAAAACATCATACAAATCATCTTTTTAAAAAAAAATTAGACAATAAAAATTACAAATTTTAATTTTTAAAAAAAAAAGGAACTAAAAAAAAAAAATTTAGCATCACATATTAAAAGGATTGATTTTAGAGGCCCATTATTTAGGGGGGGGGGGGGGGGGGGGGGGGGGGGGGGAACGTTTTCTCAAAAAATAAATTTTAAAAAAAAAAAAAAATTATCATATAATTATAAACCCTTTCAAATTTTTCCAAAATCCTTCAAACTGAAATAGAAAAATGCGATGAGGGGAAAAAGTAAAAATTGAAAAAGGGGGGGGAAAAAAAATTTTCCCCTATTTTACTGAAAGCAACGTCAACATTCGTGAGATAATTTTTATTTTTTTAAAATTTAAAGGTTTTTTTTAAAGGGAATTTTCTTTTGGCAAAATTTTAATTTTGCTGGGTAGGCATAAAACACCATTTTTTTCCCCACGTTTTAAAATATTATTCAGTAAAAACAATCAAAAGAGAACGGGGAAAAACAATCATCTAAGAGTTTATAAAAATTTGGAATGAGACAGGGCGTAAAAAACGTACCAATCCCCTACATGCTTAATGAAAGTAAAGGGTCAGATCAGCAAGTTGTTTAAATTTAAAATTTTGGGTTTAAGAAGAAAACATCTTTTCCCCCGATTGAATTTGGGTTTGAAGCAAAAATTTTGTAATTTTTTCCACCATATTATAGGGGATAAAAATCCCCCAAGACTTGCTGAAAGGTTTAAAAGGGCCAAACTCAATCACAATCTTTTTTCCTAAAAAATTATGATGATAAAAAAATTTTTGATGACAAAAGGTTTCCCGTTTTGAAGCTGGGGCTCTTTCTTATCCTAGAAATTTTGGAAACAAATGGTAACCCTTTTTTTTTTAACGAAAAATTCTAAAAAGGATGGGATCAATTAAATTTAAATCTTTAAATTAAAATTTATATTTTATGTTTTTAATATTTTTTTTTTATATCGAATTTTTATCGTATTTTTAAAATAAAATTTTTATGATCGATTAAAATAAAAGTTTCGTTCATAAAATATTTTCCCCCAAACTTTCCCCAGATAGGTCCCCCGGGTTTTGGCTGGTGTTTTTAATCCAAAAGATTTTCTTCCTCATTTTCTATTTTTTGCTTTGACCCGTAAGCTTTGGGCCGGCCTATAAAAGGGTTTAGCTTTCCTTTTGTGCCCCTAAAAAAGAATTTTGGCCCTACAGCATCATTTGACACTCTGGTCTTTTATTTTTTTTTTTTAAACTATAACAAAAATTTAAAAATTTAAATTTTTTTTTTTCAATAAAATCTAAAATTCACTCTAACTTAGAAATAAAACGTTGGAATTTTTTTAAAAGCAGTGTCTTTTTTTTTTTTTTCCCCCCTTTTTCCTTAAAAATTTTTCTAAAAAAGAAGGCACCAAAAATTTTTAAATTTTTAAATTCTTTTAATTTTCCCGGCCCATGTGAATCACAGATGTAAGTCTCAATAAATCAATAAAAATTTTGATATTGCTTTTCAGTATGTAAATTAAATTTCAAAAAATTAACATTTTTTAAAATTTTTTAGGTAAGTGTTTTAGTGATCCAGGGTAAAGAGGATGACCCTATTTTTCCCTCATTTTTGGAACATTTTGTTTGCAAACTGCCTTCTAAGATTTATAATTCCCAGTTGCCACTTTCCCATAAAAAATTTTTGGGCGGGCAATTTGGGAGGGTAAAAACAGCTTTTTTTTTTTTTTTCTATTTTAAAATAGATTTTAGAAAAAAATCTGGGCCAAAGAAAATAAAAAAGATAAGTTTAAAGAAATTAAAATTTTTTTTTTTGGGAGGGGATTGTGATACGATTCGGCCTCTCCCCATGAAAGCTATCAATATTTTTTTTTTTTTTTCCCCTTTTCCCGTTTGATAAAATTTTTTTTTTTTTTCCCTACGAGACTAAATCTTTTGACGGGGAATGATCAAAATTCACTGAACGAAAGGAAGTCCTCTTTTTTTTTTAAATTTAAATCAGAAAATTTCAAGAATTTTTTTTTTATTGCCTTCATAACTTTCGTTTTTTTTAAAAGTTTTTTTCTTTAAAAAAAAAACATGATGGAATGAAAATTTTTTTTTTCCTTAAAAAAGTAAAACCTTAAATTTATCAAAAATCTTTTAAAAGGAAAAGGTTATAGCGATTTTATAACCTAAAAAACAATCTTTTTCTATTTCGTGTAGTAAGAAAGTTTTTTAAAAATAGTATCCCTCTTCTATTCTAATTGTCTGAAAATCCTTAAAATAAGTCCTTAAAACATGTTTTTAAAAAAAAAAAATTTCCCAAAAATACTAACATGACATATACAAAAATTTTAAAAATATAAAAATTATTATTATAAAATTTTAATACGTGAAAAAAAATCTTTTTATAAATTATTAAAATTTTTTAAAAAATTATTTTTATTTATTTTTTTTTAATAAAAAATAAAAATTTATTTATCATTTAAATCAAAATAAAAATATTTTAATACTAAAAAAATCTTTCTTCTTTGGGAAAGGGCTCCTAAACTTTTTGATTTTTTTGGAAAAAAAAAGGGTAGGGAACAAAGTTTTTCCCACTTTTCCACAATTTTTATACTAGGGTAGGATGTTCATAAAGGAAATTTTTTTCTTTTAAACCTAAACATTAAAATTTTTTTTTTTTTTTTTTCCAAAGGAAATTTTAGAAACCCATTTTTTCCAGAATTTTGGAAATAAAAATATTTTTTAAAAAAGTTTGAATCATCAGAAGAAAAATTTTTAAAAATTTCAGGAAAAAGGGAGCTGCAATTCCCCAAAAAAATGGGGTTTTTTCATTTGTTTTTTTTGTATTTTTTCCCTTTTTCTAATTTATTTTTGGTCAAGCATCTAAAAAAGTTTTTAAATTTCCTTTTTTTTTTTTTAAAAACTTTTATATACCCGGCCCGTGACAAAAAAATTTTAAAAATTTAAATTTAACGATCCCCCCAAATAGAAAGTCGGAGCCCTCAAATTTTTGTATTTTTCCACCAAATTATCTGGTCCACAATCATCCGGGGGCAAAGAATATGGAGAGGGAGTTCTTTCAATTGATTAACGCACAGGCAATTGTAATATAAAATCTGTAAGTGTGCAAGTGCAACCGAAAATTTTAAAACTCCCATAAGCCCCCTTACTCGTTCTACCGTGTTAAAGCAATAAACTTTTATGGCTCCCCAAACCCCTGGGGTTCCTTATTCATGAAGCAACCAAAGCTTACATGGAAAAATCAAAACAGTTTAGTTCGATTTATTTGGCGGTTATGATGGGAAACCAAACGCAACTGCTTTTTCCCGATGAAACCCACCCCCTTTTGTTTGGTCCCAAATTAAAACAAAAATGGCAACCCCAATTTTCTCCTAAAAGGGAAAAATAATGAAAAATTTTGGTTAAAAAAGGGGGTGGGGAAAAGGGGATGGACAAAAAATTTTAAAGGAATTTGTATTTTTGGTCAAAATCTTGACCAGAACTACTTAGATGGAATGATTTTTGGGGTTGGTCTAAGTGATATAATTTTTGGGTGGTTCAAAAAATGTGTTTGGTTTTCCTTCAATTAAAGGAAAACGGGAAAAATGTTCAACTAATTAAGGGAAAAAAAATAATTCAAATATAATACTAAAATACAAAATAAAAAATTTTAAAAAAAAAAAAAGGAAAATTCAGAAATCCAATCCAAATATTTCCCTTTCTTTTTCCTTATGTAAAGATGGTTGATACCCTAGCACGGGGAAAAATTCTTTTCCCCAGCAAAAATAAAACCCAAAAAGACTTAGAAGGGAAAAAAACAAATAATAAAATTTAAAAAAAATATAAAAACCCCAGTTTCTCGCTTGGTCGGTCAACAAAAGGTGGTCTTTTTTAAATTATATTTGGAAAAAGTAAGAGAAGGGTGTTTTTTTAAAAACTTAAATTAAGGAACCTAATCTAAATTGTTTTACAAAACCCAAAGGGTCAAAATGAAAAACTTTAATGTGCTAGGAAAACCCACCCACACAAAACCATTTTTAAAATGTTCAAAGTTTCTAAAAAGGGTTTTAGTTTTAAACTCAACCAAAATTGGGTACCATTCACTTTGCCCAAAGCCCCTAGAAATTTAAAGCCCGAATTTTTAAAACGTTTATAAAAAAATTACAAATTATTTTGGAGATGGATTTGGTGGAAGCGGCCAAAGTTTTTAAATTAAACTTATTGGGGTTTTTTTTTTAGTTGGGCCTACAAATGGTTTACGATACGCCAACCAAATTTACAGGGCCAATGCACAGAAAAATTGGGCAATTACACTCATGATGGGGAAAAATGACACCCCCTTGGTTTTTTAAATTAAAGGATTTTAAAGGGGGAAAATTTGGTTTAAAAAAACCTTTAAGAAACTGTTTTTTAAATTTTGGTGATTTTTCGGTTTACAACAAACTTGGACCACAAGGGGGTCTAATTCTTGGTACAAAAAATTAATTTTTAACAAACCTTTTGTTTAAAAAGTTTGAAAACAATTTGTTGATTAGTTTTAAATTTGGGTTATGAGAAGAAAAGGGTAGTTTTGGAATTATAAACTATTTTTTTTCGTTTATAAATATAAAAGTGTATCATTAATTTTGTAAATAACTATAAATTTAATTTTTTTTTTTCTTTTTTTTTTAAAAACACTTCAAAAAACTATTTTAAAACTACTTCCCAAATTTTTATCATATTTTTAAAAAAATTTTATAAATCTTAGTATTTTTTTTCTATATCAAGAAAAAGAGTTTTGAAAAATTTCTTTTTAGGGTTTAGAGCTTAATGTATTATTTTGGGCACATTCCCAAGATTTAGACATGAAAATTTCCTTCACTAAAAATTTGGGGAAACAAATGCGTTAAAGTGTTTGATTTATGTGTATAGATTACCAATAGCCTAAAACATCAATTAATATGCACATTTGGAATGATTTGAAAAGGGAAAAAAATTTTAGACCCTAACTAAAAATTAGAGGAAACTTTCTCTTTTAAAAACACAAAGGGAATAAAGAAAAAATAAAAATTTAGTTTACATATATATTTATATTTAAAAATATATATCCATTAAAAAAATTTTTTAAGAACACTTTTTAAAGGGGTTTTAATAAATAGATTTTTCACTTTTTATACCCCATTACCCCGATTATACATGTGAAAAACCAAATATTTGAATATGTAGGAATTTTTTTTATTAAAATTTTAAAACAATTCCCCTAATAGAATTTTGAAAAAAAAAAAAAAAAAAAGAAGAAAAAAAAAAAAAAGACCCCCAACTTATGCAATATAAAATGAAACACAAAAAATTTCTATTTTTGGGGCCCAAAATTTGGGGGTCCCTGTTTTGATAAATTTTTTTCGGGGGAACCTTTTGAAGCAAAAAAAAAAAAAATAAAAAAAAATGGATAGGGAAATTGCCCCCCTTCGCCCAACATCGTTTCATAACTTTGGCGAAACTCACCCAAATTTAAAAATAGAACCCCTTTTTCCCAAATTTTCCATTAAAATAAGAATACCGTTATAAATTTAAAAAAACATTGTTTGGGAAATTTTTTTTTTCGTGGAAAAATCCTTTAACCCATGTTCAATAAATTGGAAACCATTTTCTTTTCTTTGATTAAAAAGGGTAAGAAAAAGTAACGTGGTTTATTTTTCATCCATTAATTTCTTTTGCTGATAAACAAGTTTATTACTCGAGATAAAGCTAAAAATGCCCTCCCGTTTTTTGCATTTTTTAACCCCGGTCTCCTTTAGCAAACCCTTTTTTTTTTATTGGGGGTTTTGGGAAAAACCCATTCATAAACTTTTTTGTTGTCGAGATAAAAGTTTAAATTTGTACGGGGGTTTTTTAAATTTTGTCAAACCCTCATCTCTAATCTCATTGTCACATTTTTATTGCAAATTTTTTTTTTTTCCTTTTTTTTTTTTCTTTTTTCCTTATTTTTTGAAAAAAGAGAAAAGGACCCTTTTAATTTTCTAATCGTAAGAGGGGCTGGTTAGGCAAATTTTTAAAATTTTGGGAAGGGCCAAAATTTTTTATTGGGGCCCGGGGGTTTTCCCTTTTAAAAAAGCCGATTAAAACTACCTTTTTTTAAAATTTTAAATTTTTTATTTTTTTAAACAATGTAGAAAAAAATGTTTTTTTGGGGGCTATTACAATGGGTATTTTTGGGGCCACATAGGGGGGGAAAAGAAGGAAAAGTTTGGGGCCCCATGCCAAACGAAATTAAAATGGATTTTGTGGGGTAGGCCAAAAAGGGGGAATGCACCCCGCCCCTTTATTTAGATAAAATTTCCCGGGGACACCCCGGGAATTAACATAAAAAAAGTTTCATTATGTCTTTTAAAAAAAAAAAATTACCCCCATTTTTTGTTGTTTATGACTTTCAAAAATTTCACCCTTTTTTATAAACGATTTAGAACCATTGGGTTTGATCTTAAATTGCTTAACCACATACATCAAAAATATAAAAATTATTTTAGAATGAAAAAAATTTAAAATAAATGTAATCGGAAGAATAAAATTTAAAATGGAATTAAAAATTAAAATTATAATTTCATTCTTAGTTTGGAAATAAAAAAAAAAATTAAAGGGGATATAAGTATATAAAGTAAAAAATTTATAAAAAATTTTTTTTAAATTTATTAGTTTATTTTTAAACTGGGTTTTGAAAAATTTAAAAAATTTAAATTTTAATCAAAAAAAATTATTGAAGAGAATTAATGGGGGAGAATTGGAATCGGCTTTTCCCACTTTCCCCCCGATGCACTTACAAACACGGCAAGAAGTGTATAAAATCTTTTTTTCACTTCGAACCCTTTTTCCCAACATTCCAAACATTATAAAAGAGGCCTATATACCCTCCCAAACAAAATAAATTTTACAAGGGTTAATAAAAACATGTCTTTTGCACTAAGTCATAGCAAAAACAAAATTCATCAATGGGAAATAATTTCCACTTCCATAACCCTATTCATATATCAAAAAGCGCTAAGAAAAAAAAAAAAAAAGAAAAAAAAAAAAAAATTAAATTTGGCGAAGCTATTGAAAAAACCAAAATTGTTATTTTTTAAATTTAGTTTTTTTTTCATGTTTTTTTTTCCAAATTTTGTTTTTTTTTAATAAAATTATATTTAAATTTAGTGAAATTTTAATTTTTTTTTTAATTTTAAAAAAACGATCTACACGGAAAAATGAGAAGAAGAAACAAATTTCACTAAAATCAAAATTAAAATTAGCAATTTTATAAAGTTTTAAAAGTTAACAACCCAAATTTCACATGGCAGGGTTTTTTGTAGGTGTTTTTTAACCAACTTTCACAAACCCAGCGAGTTATTTTGGGTGCTCCTATTGTGCCCGTTTCCATATTTAAAAAAAAAAAGATAAAAAAAAGGAGCGATCACATCTACTTATACGACCGGGGGGACACAAATCGTTTTCCCCAATTCATAAACACAATTAATTTTTTCACAACATCTATAAAAAGCTTTTTTGGGTTTTTAAATTATAGAAAACTTTTAGAGGAATTTTTTGGAAAAGAAATTTTAAGAAAAAATACCCAAGAGAAAAGGGGAAACCAAGACTTCAAGTTTTATTTAATTTCAGTTTAAACTCTTCCCCATTTTTTTTTTTTTTTAAATAAAAAGACCCTATTTTTAAAGATAGGTAAATTAGTTTTTAGTATCTAGGTTTTATAAAAACCTAAATCTACCCATGTGCCCATGGATTTTTATTATATCAAATTTAAAATTTTTTTTTTTTTTTTCTTGATTCAACTATGTATGCTTCATGACGGGAGTTATTTTTTCCCGCGGAAAATTGATCTAAACTTTGATATCTTATAAAGAATGGGAAAATTTTTTATAAGTTTAAATCTAATCATTTTGATAGGATTTTTTGCAAGTTTAAAAATAATTTGCAAAATTTTGGGGGAATTTTAAAATTTAAAATGGGTAAAAATTAAATTGTCAGTAATAAAATCGTAGTTTAATCCTTTTAAAAAGTGGTTTTAAAATAAATGTTTTTAAGATTATGGTTTAATTGACTAAAAAGTAATTAACTTTAGTAAAAAATTTTTTAAATAGAAAAAGAAATTAAAAAAAACCCTTAAAAATTTTTTTTTAGAGAAAATTACAGGGTAAATCTAGGGGGGTAAGGATCAAAATTTTTAAAATTTAAAACCCCTTTTAAAGGTCTATTTTTTAAAAACCGAAATCTAGCTAAAACCCAAATTTCCAAGGTAAGCCTAAACTACCAAAAAACCATTGAGCCTAAAGGGGCCCCAGACAATTCAGCAGTCTGGCCCTTTGAATGGTAGGCCATGAAACCCGATAGGTCATTCTCATTAAATTTGGTCGGTTTTTGGGCCCTTTTTTTTTTTTTTCCCCAATTCAAAATTTTTTTAGGGTCCCTTTTTAAAAAAATAAAAGGAAAAAGAAAAGAAAGAGAGGATTTTATTTTCTTAAATTTTTTACAGTTAATATCTTCACTTTTTATTTCTCTATTGTATTCGAAATTCCTACAACAAAGGAAAAATTTTTTTAACTATTACATTCCCCCCTTCGTTTTGCTAACATCGCCATTTTTTTTTAATATTATACTAATATTAATTTCACATGAAACAAACCTATTATTTCGAAATGAAGTAAAATTTTAATCAAAAAATTAGAAAAATTAAATACTAACTTTAAAAACCCTTTATTTTCTAAAAAAACAAAACTTAGAAATTAATAAAAAAATTAGAAATTATTAATCTAAATAAAAATTTTAAAAAAAAAAAATAAAAAAAAATTTTCAAGAGCTAGCAAATTAGCTAAAAACTGTGACAAACCAGCCAATTCTTGGTGGGGCAAACCCCATGAACCAAGATTTTGGGCTATTTCAATTTCCGATGAGGGGGTCTAGAACCCTTGCAAATCGTGAAAAAATTTTTAAATTTTATTATTTTTTTTATTTTATTCTTAAGCAATTTATTTAAAAAATAATTTTTTAATTTTTTTTTTAAAAATTTAATTTTTTGATTCTTTAAATTCTCAAATTAAATTTTCCATTTTGAAAAATAGAATTTTCTAGTGAAAATTAATAATCAAAGTTTTTTAGAATCAACATTCAGACTTAAAACTGTTACTGTAAATTTTTTAGGGACATTTTTCCTCATAAACACATGTTTATCTAGACCAAAAACAAAACCCAAAACCCCAATTAATGTTTTTTTAGGTTTTGGAAAAAAAATTTCAAAACCCAACCATGTAATAAAAAGGGAAAAAAAAAATAATCAAAAATGTTGATTTGAAAATTTTTATAAAAGTGCCCCCTTCCTAAAAAAATATGAATTTCTTTTTTTTAAACCCCCATATTTTTTAAATCTAAAAAATAAAGGAATAAATGATGTAATCTTAATATTCCCCAAAATTTCCAATTTTATTTTTATTTTATCTAACTTTTTAAGTACCAACTAAATTTTGTTAAGACTTAATGTTGTTTCCAAGTATATACCCTATGGACATATAAAGTGAAAAATGGAAGATAATAGTGGGGTACTTTTCATCATCTAAAAATTATTTTAAAAGACCACTTTTAATGTAAAGAAAAAAAATTTTTGGGTGATTAAAATGATAAATTCCCTTGATTTTAAAAATAAATAAAGCAGCATCACCCCCAAAATTCTCTTAAATCTATGAAAACTTTTGAGTGCTTTTTTTTTTTAAATTTAAACCCTAATGAAGTAAAAGAAAAAAAAATATTTATAGATATTTTTTGGGAAAATAAGAAAAATAAAAAATAAAAAAAACTAAAATCCCAAAAAACAATAAGCCACCCAATATTCTCAAAGTTCAATCAATGAAACCACAGTTCCCTTAACTTTTTGGAGAACGATTAAACATTTTTGTTATAAATCCCAATTTTAAGTTAAAATCAAAACTTAAAACCAATATTTATTTTGGAGTTCAATTTGAAAAAAACTAATTGAGCTCAATCTTTAAAAATACTTTTGCTCAATCCCAAATAATGAGGGTTAATAGCCGAGTTTTGGCCCATAAATATAAATGGAGTTTTAAAAACAGTTTGAATCCCAAAATATTATAATTGGAAGAAAATAAAAAAAAAATAAAAAGAAACCCAGCTTAATTTTATTAAACTCAAACTTATTGGGTGACACTCAAGTTTGAGCTCGAGGGTCAAAAATTCCCAAAAAATTTTATCCAACTCAAACTTTTTAAAATTTCCCATTTTAAAATCAAGCTTGGGGGCTTTGGGCAACTCGACTTAAATTATTAAAAGTATCTAATTATAAAACCCTCAGTCCCCCCTCCCTTGCAAATTTTAATCGTGTAGAAATTTTTAAAAATATCCCAGATTAGGGTTTAAAAATTTGGGGGGCCCGAAAAATTATAGACCCAAAAACGACACGACTTGACTTAACTTAAAAAGGGTTAATATATGAAAAAAATTTTTCACAAGACACAAACAATCCCAAACCCCTTTAAACATGGGGTTTAAAATTAATAAATTTAGGTCAAGCTTCCCAAAATCAAACACGAGACACATTATATTTTTCTTTTATATTTGCAATTTTTTTGCAAAATTAATTTTTTTTTAATCAAAAAATTTAATTTTTAAAATTTTTATATTTCTTTTGCAAAATATTCTTCTTAAAAAAAATTATAGTTTGGGGAAAGACACAAAAAATTTTTGAACTCATAAAAATTCTTTAACTTCTCTCTTGAAAATCTAAAAAAAAAATGTGAAAAATTTGGAATCCAAAAACAATAGTAATATTTTAAAATCAATATCAATTCAATTCATAAATTTTTTCCTTTTAAATTTTGTGATTTCTATATTCCCTAATTTTTTTTTTATATTTTATATTTTTTAAATTTTTTCTTTTCTAAAAACTTTTGTTTTAAAATTAAAAAATTTTTTTAAATAAGAAGATACTATAACATTTGTGCGCACCTCAAACGCTGTCCCAAAATCTAAAATCTGCCATTAATCAATTTATGCTAAAAATTGCTAAACCCAAAAGGGAGCATAAAACCCTTAAATATACAAGGCTTAAAATGATAAACCCTTCTAAAGTATTTCCCCATTTTTCCCTAAATAATTAACATTTTTCATTCAACCAAAATTATATTTACAATAAAGTTAAGTAAAAAAATATTTAAAAAAAGTAAAAAAGTATGTGATTTTCGACTCAAAAGTAAAAAAACCAAAATAAAATCATTTGATATGAATTAGACTATTAGGCCCTTTAAAACCCAAAACCCAAACCCCAAAGGGCTAAAAAGGGGTTTAAATAGGAATCCCCCCTACCCCGTCAACCCCCCCTCCAAAATAAGTACTCCTTGTCCACCGATCCAAATCACCGCTTTTCACGCCAAAGTGATTTCATACTCCCGAAAATTAAAGTACAACCCCGACAAATGTTTTAACTGCAATCCCAAAACCTTCATTTTCCTTTACCCAATAATGGCCAACCCAAATTTCAAATCAAAAATATCGAAGTTTTATAGCCGAAAGAAACCCCCCACGAGTCCTTAATCGGTCCTTTTTGGACGAGTCCATTCTACCCAATAGTCTTAAAAATTTTTGCCAAAAAATCTAACCATATTGATTTTGTCTGCTCTTTAAAAAAGGGATCGCCAATACATTGCTTTCCACTTATCCATAAACCCCCTTTTTGGGGAATCCCGTTATACTTTAAACATTATTTTTTTCCCTTAAATTAAATTTGTTTTTAACCTTTTTTATTTCCCTTTTACATCACTTCTTTATGACAATACCCTTTTTTGGGGGGGTTTTTTCCTTTTTTTGATAAAATTTTCCTTTAAATTTTTCAAGTATGGGAAAACTCTTTTACATATAGCGCATTATCTTTATCATCATTAAAACATTGAAAAAGTTCCTTTTTGAAATTACTCTCATTTCCTTTTTTCTTTTATCACGCTCTTATCCTAACCCTTTTAAAAGGGAAATTTTGTGGGGAGTAACCTCATCCCGGGTCAAAATCAAATTCATATCAAGTTGTGCAATAAGTACCCCGAAAAAATTTCCCGTAGTATTTCCCTATCCTTTGGAGCTTTTTAATTTGGTTTGGGTTTATTTTTTTTCCTTTTTCTGTTATCTCGCACACTTCCCCCATTCATTTCAAGCTTTTAAAATAAAAATTAAAAACCCTCTCTGCAACCAGTCCCTTTTTTAAATCTTTGGGTTATTCCGCATCATCACTCAAAAGATATAATTGATCCCAAAAAAAAAAAATAAAAATTCCAAAAAAAATTGCCTCATTAATTTTAAAAATTTACTCCAAAAAAAAAACCCCCCCCCCCTACACCCTTTTTGGGACACTTAGAGGAAAACATCCATGACAAGATTACTCAAATCCTACAACCAAATCCACAGGGGGGTGAGTGAACCATGGCTCAAAAGAATAAAAAAGGCAAAAAACATCTACAAGCTAAAAAATACAATTTAAATTTTTCAAATAATTTTTACGTACAAGCCTGAACAAGCAATTTAATTTATCCACGCACTTATCCAATCTGCAAAGGGGTTTGAGAATTTTCACTAACCCCCAACGGGTTTTAAAAAGTTACAATTGAATAAACCCCAAGCGAATCAAAAAACCAAAAAAGCCCTCTCAGGGGTAAATTTTAGGTTTCCCACCCCACCTTCAAAACCTTAGAACCCAAAAGCCCCCCAAACCCTTTTCGTGAATTTTCCCCTTCTTTTTCGTTTAATTTAAATAGGATGGGGGAAAAAAGGGTAATTCCCCTACAACCCCAAATTTAAGGCGTCAAAATATAACGAAGAAACCTAATTTTTCCCCCAATGGGAAGCAAAACATGCCATTTAAGTTTTTAATTCCAAATTTCAATTATTTTAGTAAAAAAGAAAACCCAAACCAATTTATAACACACCAAACAAGGTCAACTAACACAATAAATCATGTAGCCAACTATCAATCAATGTTTCAAAAACTAAGCACAAAACGTAACATACACACAAACAACTACAAACCCAAAACAAGCAAACATATACTCAAATTTCACAAAAACCCACTCCTTGTACTGAAAACTTTTCTTCAAAAGGGCCCCCTAGTGTCAGGGGGTTTCCTTTTACTTTAGGAGTCCTTTACATTTTCAAAACCTAAAACCCGTTTTTAAAAGGGGGGTTTTTTCGAAAATGTTTAAAGGGTTTTTTTTTACTTCTTTATATTATTTTTTTAACTTATTGAAAAACTATTATGTACCTTTTTTTAATAGAGTTTCTTATAAAATATATATATATAAAAAAATATTTTAAAAATTTTTGCTATATATAGCCCTAAAAAAATATTATTAGATATTAAAATTTAACAACCAAAATTTTAAAAAATTTTTTTAAAAAAGTTTTTTCCAATTATTTTAAAAATTAAAAATATAAAATTTAGTTTTTATAAAACTTAATTTAGGTTTTTAATGTAAATAAAAAAAACTTTTCACATTATAAATTTGCTTTAAAAAAAATTGTTTTGGGAATTTTTGGAAAAAAAAAATAATCTATTTTCCTTTGGGTTTTAATTAGTTTTAATGTGTATGTTAGTTTCCAAAATTAAACTTGAAGATATTGATTTCATATTTTTGTTTAAAGGGTTTAAATTTTTAAAAATTTTTTTATAATCCAAAAAAAACAGAATAAAACAAAAAAAAAGTTTATTAAACAATTTTTTTCGATTTTTATTTTTTTAAAAAAAATAAATTTTTTACCTAATTTTAAAGAAGAAACGGGAAAACAGAAATTATTAATTTTGGGAGCATGGAAAACCCAAAATTAGCCATAATATTTGGAAATTTTTTTCAAAAAAAAAGTTTGTAAAAACCCAACCTTTTACAGAGGTAATGCTTAATCATTTTTTTAGTCAAAAAAATTTTTGTAATTTTTTTATTTTTTAATTGAACCCCCTTTTTAAATTTTAAGCCAGCCTTAAATTGAAAAATTTTTAAATTTGGTCATCAAATTAATTCCCCCAAAAAATTCAAAAAATTTCAAAAAAATTAAAATGGGAAATTTTTTGGGAAAATTTTTTTTTTGGGCAATTATATCATTTTTTATATGTAAAAAAAAACCAAATTTTTCCCAAAATTTTGTTTTAATTAAAGGGGGAAATAAAAAATTAATTCAAGCAAAAAAAAAAATCTAACCTATAAACCCCCAAAGGTTTAAATCTCTAATTTTTTGAACTTCACAATTATTTTAATAATTAACCCAAATTATCCCAAATAACCTTATTTTTTAAATTTTTTTGGTAAAAATGAATAAATAACTAAGAATAAAATTAAAAATAAAATCAAGTTTAAAAATAGGAAAAACAGATGAAATAGGATTTTTTAAAAAAAATTTTTATCAAAAAAAAAGCAAAAATTTTAAAAATTTTTTTTTAAAATTTAAAAATTAAAAAAAATGGGAAAAATAAAATTTTTAAGAAAGTAATAAAATTTAAATTTTAAAATTTAAAACAAAATAATTAATTTAAATCCAAAATTTAAAATTTAACAAATTTCCGAAAAATTTTTTTCTTTTTATCCTAATTTTTTTAGTTTTTTTTAGGAAAAAGGAAAAAATTGGATTAGAAACTTGTAACTAAGGGGTTTAAAAAAGGGGTCCCGGGGGGCCAAATGGGTTTTTTCCAGGGGGTTTTTTTTATGGGGGAATTACCCCCTTTTTGCCTTGCCCAAAATTAAAAACCTAAAGTCCAATTTTCTATCCCATTTTTTTCCCTTTTTTCTAAAAAATACTTTTTAAAAAAATTTAGGGAAAAAATTTTTGAAAAAAAATTTATTTTAAAGTAAAATTTTTGAATTTTAAAAAAATTTTTAAAATTGGTTTTTAATTTTAAAATTTGGATTAAAAATTTTTTTAAATAAATTTTAGGACTTTCCTTTACGAAAAAAATATATTCAATTTTAAAAAATTTTTAAAAAATTTTTAAAAAATTTAAAAAAAAAAATTAAAAAAATTTCTATTTAGGGTCAAAATTTTTTTAATTAAGAAAATCCTAAAATTACTAGTTTTTGATTGTTTTTTAACTTTGGATTTTAATTTTAATTAAAAATTGTTTATAAAAAGGGTTATAAGTGCCCCTTAATTTTAGTAAAAAAAATAGCTAAAAAAACAACCCTTTTTGAGGGTTTTTGGTTATTTTTAAAAAAAAATTTATGAAAAAACAAATATGACGAAAACCTTTTTTTTGGAAACTTATGAAATTTGGGAAAAAAAATTTAAAAGGGTTAAAGGTGTTTTTGGAAAATTTTATTTAAGCCCTTTTAAAAATAATTTTTTTTATTTTCCCCCCAAATTAAACCGTATTTTTTAAGGAAAGAAAAAATGTTTAAAATTTTACAAAAATTTTGGGTGGAAAGGGAAAAAAAATTTGCATTGGGAAAATTTTAAATTTTTCAATTGAATTCCCAATAATTTTGATTTTATTAAAAATTTCTTTTTTTTTTTATATTCCTTTTAATTTAAATAAATTTACCTTGTTTGAATCCCCTTTTAAAAAAATAACCCCCGGGTTTTCCCCCTTTTTAAATTTTATAAAAATTCATTTTTATTGACTAAAAAAAGATTGAGCCAATTTTTTCCTTTTTTGAATCCAAAAAAATTTGGTTTAAAAATTGGGTTTTTTGAAATTTCCAAAAAAATTAAAGTTTTAAAAAGGGTTAAAATATTTACATTTCTTAAAATTTAAATTTTTTCTTTTTTATTTATTTTGTTTTATTTAAAATTATTTCCCCAAAAAAATTTTTTTTAATTTATTTTTAATTAAAAAAAAATAAAAAATTTTTGGGTTTTAAAAAATTTGGTTATTTTTACTTTTTTTTTATAAAAAATTTTTAATTTAAAAAAACTTTAAGGGAATTCCTTTTAAAAAAATATGTAATACCCCAAATCTTCCCCTTTTTTTTTATGAACCTCAAGGTACTTAAAATTTAAAAACTTAATTTAAAATTTTTGGTATTAAAATTTGATAACCATAAAACCAAAAATATTTAAAATTTTAAAACCAAATTTTTCCTTTTTTAATAAAGTTTAAAATTTTGGGTAAAAAAAAAAATTATATTTTTAAAAATTTCACATTTTCAAATTTTTATAAAAATAAGTTATTTTAATATTAATTAATGGGTTAATTTAATTTTTTAAAAAAAAAAAATAATTATTTTTTTTTGTTTTTTCTAATTAAATATATAAGGAATTTTAAAAAAATTACATAAAAATTTTTTAAGGGCCCAAAAAATTTTTTAAAAATTAACCCAAAATTATTTTTAACAAAAAATTTTTTAAAATAAAAAACTAAAATTTTTTCAATAATAAAAAATTTAAATTAAAATAAAAAACCTTTAAATTTGTAAAAATTTTTAAAATTATTTATTTGAATTAATTAAAGGGCCCTAATTAAAAGGAACCTGCATTTTGGACCTAATTGGGGTAATCACAGTTTTTCAATAAGTGGGGTTTGAAAAATAGGTTTTTTCTTTTTTTTAAATTTTTTTTAATTTAAATTTCCCTTTCCTTTTTTTAATTTTAAAATTGTTTTTTGAAATAATGGTTTTTTTGTGTTATTTTTTACCTTTTTTTATTTTTAATTTAAAAATTGGTTAGATTTCTTTTGAATTTTTAAATTGAAATTTAATAAAATAAAAAAAGGAATTTTTTGCAAAACAGAGGAAAATTAAAATTTTTCCCTTGTTTTTTATTTACGCCTTAAAATTTAAAAAAGGTTTTTTAGGAATTAAAAATTCTTCCCCATTTTCCTTTTTAAGGGAAAAAAAAAATAAACCCACCCGAAGAGGGAATCCGACCAAGGTTGGGGCCCCTTTAAGGCCCAAGGTAATTGCAGGTTTGGAATGGGAAACCCAGTTAGGGCCCCCGAAGGGCTTTTGCTTTAAATGACCTTTTGGTTTTAAATTTATTTAAATCCTTTTTCCCCCCGATTAATGTAAATTTTTTCTAAAAAATAATTTAAGTTCTTCTTTAAATCTTTCTTGACTATGAAAATTTTCTACTAAAGTTAATTACTTTCTTAAGTCAATTAGCCATAATCTTAAAATCATTTATTAAAACCACTTTTTAATAGTATAATCTACGATTGTATTACTGCACAATGAATTTTTCTACGATATAATTTAAAATTCCCAAAAGATTTTGCAAATTATTTTTAATCTTGCAATAATCTCTATCAACTATGCTTAGATTTAATCTTATAAAAAAATTTTCGATCTCTTATAAGATATCAAAGTTTAGATCATTATCCGCGGAAATAATAAATCTCAGTCATGAAGCATACATAGTTTGAATCAAGAAAAAAAATAAAGAATTAATTAGATATAATAAAAATCCATGTCACATGGGTAGATTTAGGTTCTATAAAACCTAGATACTAAAAATCTACTTTACATATCATAAAGTAGCGGTCTTGTATAAAAAAAAAAAAGAATGTAGAAGAGTGAATCATGAAATTAAATAAATCTTGAAGTCTTGATTTCCCTTACTCTCTTGAGTATTCTTCTCTGAAATGCTTTCCAAAACTCCTCTAAAAGTTTTCTATATAAAACCCTAAAGAAGCTTTATATAGATGTTGTGAAAAATATTAATTGTGTTATATGATTGGGGATACGATCGTGTCCCCTGGTCGTATAAGTAGATGTGATCGCTCCTTTTTTCTATCTTTTTTTTTTCAAATATGGAAACGACACAACTAGGAGCACAATATAACTCGCTGTGGTTAGTGAAAAGTTGGTCTAAAAATCACCTACAAACAACATAGCCATGTGATTCGGGTGTTTAACTTTTAAAACTTTATAACTTGCTAATTTTAATTTTGATTTTAGTGAAATTTGTTTCTATCTTCTCATTTTTCCGTGTAGATCGTTTTAAAACTTAAAAAAAAAATTAAGATTTCACTAAATTAAGTATCATTTATAAAAATAATTCAAAATTCAAGAAAAAATCATGAAAAATAACTAAATAAAATATAATCAATTTAGAGTTTATCAATATGCTTCGCAATTCAATTTGTTTTCTTTTCTTTTTTTTTTTTTTTACTTAGCGCTATTCATGATATATGAATAGGTTATGGAATGTGACTTAGTCCTATTGATGAATTTAGTTTTGCTATGACTTAGTGCAAATGACATGTTTTTTATTAACCCTTCGTACTTTTATTTTGTTTGGGAGATATTATAGGCCTCTTATATAATGTTTGGAATGTTGGAAAGGATTCGAAGTGAAATCACGATTTTATACCTTCTTGCCGTGTTTGTAAGTGCATCGAGAAAGTGGAATAGCGATTCCAATTCTCCCTCATTAATTCTCTCTCAATAATTATTATTGATTAAATTAATTATTTAATCTTCAACCTAGTAATAATATCTAATAATTAAAGGTATTTTTGATAAATACTACTATATATACTTATATCCCATTTCATTTTTTTTGATATTTCCAAACATAAGAATGAAATTATAATTTTAATCTAATTCCATTTTATTTCATTCTATCCGATTACATTATATTTTAATTTATTTCATTCTAAGTATCTTATATTTTTGATGTATGTGGTTACACGCAATGAAGCTATCTAATCCCAATGGTTCTAAATCGTGATAAAAAGGATGAAATTTTGAAAGTCATAAACAACAGAAATGGAGTAATTTTTTTTTTTAAAAGACATAATGAACACTTATATTTATGTTAATTCCGGGATGTCCCGGCAATTCTATCTAAATAAAGACAGGGATGCATTCCCAACTTATGGCCTACACACATATCACTAATGTCGTTTTGGCATGGGGCCCATATCCTTGCTTCTATCCCCCCATATGTGGCCCCAAAAATACCCACTTGTAATAGCCCACAATAAACATCTTTTCTACATTGTTTAAAAAAATAATAAATAAATTTTAAAAAAAGGTAGTGAATCGGCTTTTTCAAAAGGAAACGAATTCCTAATAAACAATTTGGCTTCAATATGTAAACTTTGCCTAACCAGCCATCTTATCGATTAGAAAACTTAATGGGTCCTTTTCTCTTTTTACAAAACATAAGGAAAAAAGAAAAAAAAAAAAGAAAAAAAGCATTAGCAATAAAAATGTGATCAATGAGATTAGAGATGAATTTGACAATTCAAAAAACCACAGTACATTGCAACTTTTATCTCGAGCAACAAAAATGTGATGAATGGGTTTTCCAACCCACAATAAAAAACAAGTTAGCTAAAGGAGACCGAGGTTAACAATGCAAAAACGGCAGTGCATTCTAGCTTTATCTCGAGTAATAAACTAGTTTACTCGCAAACGAACTTAATGGATGAACTAATCACACGTTACTTTTTCTCTACATTTCAATCAAAGAAAAGAAGATGGTCTTCCAATTGATTGCAACATGATTAACGGATTATCCACGAAAAAAACATCCCATCAATGTTTTTTGAATCATAACGGTATTCTTATTTTAATGGAAAAGTGGCAAAAAGGCTTCTATTTTAATGGATGAGTACGCCACGTTATGAGCGATGTTGAGCCGAGTGGGCATCCATATCCATTTTTTTTTTTTTTTTTTTTTTTTTTTGTTTTCAAAGGGCCCCCAAAGAACAACATTTTCAAAACGGGGACCCCCCCCTTTTTTGACTCCAATAATAGATTTTCTGTGTAAAATTCATATATTCCCATAAGTTGGGGAAATCTTTTCTTTCTTCTTTCTTTTCTTTTTTTTTTTTTTCCCCAAAATTTTCTATATAGGAATTTTGTTTAAAAATATAATAAAAAAATTTCCCTTTTACATATTCAAATATTTGGTTTTTTTTTAAACATGTATAATGGGTGTAATGGAAGTATAAAACGTGAAAAATCTATTTTTTTAAACCCCTTAACAAGTGTTCAAAAATATTCTTTAATGGATTTTATATATAAATATAAATATATATGTATTTTAAATTATTATTTTTTCTTTAATTGTTCTTTGAAAAATAGAAAAAAGTGCCTTAATTTTTATTTTGGGCCCCTTTTAATTTATTCTCCAATTACAATTTTCCCAAAATGTCCCATTTTTAATTCGTGTAAAGGGCCCCTATTGAGAAAATCTATACACAAAAAATCAAACACTTTAACCCCCATTAGTTTACACTTTTTGATGGGTGAAGGAATTTACATGTCAAAATCTTGAAATTTGTGCTAATAATACATTAAACCCTCTAAACCCAAAAAAGAAATTTATAAAAACCCTCTTTATATCATTGTTTGAAAAAGTATACAAAGGGTTATTTAAATAAATTTTTTTAAACATATGTAAATTTGGAAAAGGTTAGTTTGAAAAAAAGGTTTTTAGAAGTGGTTTAAAAAAAATTAAAAAAAAAAAAAAACTTATTAAAATAGTTATTTACAATTTAAATTGATACACATATCATTTTGATAATCGAAAAACTATAGTTAAAAATTTCCCAAAGCAAACCCTACGTCTTCTCATAACCAATTAAGACTAATCAACAAATTGATTAACAAACTTTTCATAAACAAGAGGTTTGTTAATATTTTTTTTTTTTTGTCCCAAAAAATTTAGACCCTTGTGGCCCAATTTCGTTGAAAACCCGAAACTAAACCAAACTAAAAGACATTACAAAGGGTTTTGGGGAGCCATTACCCCTTTTTAAAAATCTTAATTTAAAAACCCAAGAGTGAATAAACTCATAAATGAGTGCTAATTTTCCCCCAACTCTCGTCCCTTTGACGGGGTAAATTTGGTTGGCGTATCGTATCCACTTCTTTGGGCCCTAACAAAAAAAAAACCCTAAAAAGTATAATTGAAAGATTTTTGGCCGTTTCCACAACCCCATCTCCTAAGTAATTTGTAATTCTATAAAAACGTAAAAAATTCGACTATTAATTTTCTAGGATTTGGTCATTTTGGAATGGTACCTAATATAGGGTTTGAGTAAAGCTAACCATTTCAGAAACATAGAAATTAAAACTGGCTTCTTTTTGTGTGTTTACCTAGCACATAACGTTATCTTTTTTGCCCTTGGGTTTATGTAAGCAATTTAGTTTAGGTTCCTTAATTAAAGTTTTAACAAACACCCCCCCTTTTCTTTAAACCAAATTTTTAATAAAAGGGCCCCTTCTGTTGACCGACCAAGTTTAGAAGCTGGTTTCTTATTTTTAAATTAAATTTCTATTATTTGTTTTTTTCCCCTTTAGAGTCTTTGGTTATATTTTTGCTTGGGGAAATGAATTTTCCCTTTTAGCTAGATATCAACCATCTTTACATAAAAAAATTTAGGTCAAATATTTGGGTTGGATTTTTGAAAAACTTCCTTTTTTTTTTTTTTTAAAATTTTTTATTTAGTATTTATACGTATTATATTTTAATATATTCTTTTTTCCCTTAATTGATGAACATTTTGCAGCCCTTTTTTTGACATTAAGAACCCCTCACATTTGTTGAACCCCCCCACAATTATATCACACTTAGACCACTCCAAAAAATCATTCCATCTAAGTTTGTTTGGTCACAGTTTTGACAAAAACAACTTCACTTTAAATTTTTTAAGTCCATCCCTTCACCTTTCCCCTTTCTCAACCCAAATTTTACAATTTAATTTTTTTTTTCCTTTATAAAGGGGAAAGGGTTTGGGGTTGCCATTTTTTTGTTGAATTGGGACCAAACAAAGGGGGTGGGTTTCATCTGTAAAAAACAGTTTCCGTTTGGTCCATCATAACCGCCAAATAAAATCAGAACTAAACTGTTTCGATTTTTTCCATGTTTAAACCCCGTTTGGGTTTCTTCATGACATAAGGGAACCCCATGGTTGGTGAGCCATAAAAGTTCATTTCTTCAACACCCGGGAAAAAACGGGGGTAAAGGGGAGCATCAAAGTAGATTTAAGTTTTGGTTCACCCTTTCCCACCCTTTCAGATTTGGAATATTTGACAATAGCCTGTGCCCTTAATCAATTGAAAAAACTCCGTCTCCATCATTCTTTGCCCGGATGATTGGGACCAGATAATTTGGGGGAAAAACTTTAAAAATTTTGGTCTCTTTGACTTTCTTTTTTTGGGTATCGTTATTAATCTAACATTCTTTTAGTCACGGGGGACTATATAAAAGTTTAAAAAAAAAAAAAGGAATTACACAACTTAAATAGATCTTGACAAATATAAAATTTGAAACAGAAAAATACAAGAAAAAACAAATGAAACAAACCCTTTTTATGGCAATTGCAGCCCCGTCTTTCCCGAATTTTGAAATTTTTCCCTTTGACTGATTCCAAAATTTTTAACAAATATTTTTTTTTTCCTAAAATTCTGAAAAAGTTACTAAAATTTCCTTAAAAAAAAAAAAGAAAAATTTTTATTTTAAAGTTATAAATTGAATAGAAAAAATCCTTTTAAAGAACATCAAACATAGTAATAAATTAGTGGGAAAAGTGGGAACACTCTTGTTTTACCTTTCTTTTTTTTCCAAACCCTCCAAACGTTTAGGAGCGTTTAACAAAGAAGAAAGGGTTTATTAGTACTAATATATTATAAAATTTTGATAAGTGATAAATAAATAATTTTTTGTTATTAAAAAAAATAAAATAATAATAATATTTAAATATATAAAAATGATAGAAGAAATTTTTATTATCACGTAAAAAAAAAATTTTTTAATAATATTTATATATTTTTAATTTGTGTATTGTCATGTTAGTATTATTGAATTTTTTTTTTTTATTTAAAAACATTTTTTAAGGACTTATTATAAGGATTATCAGACAATTAGAATAGAAGAGGGTCAAATTTTGAAAAAATCTTTCATTACTACACAAAAAGAAAGAAAAAGATTTTTTTGGGAGATTATAAGCCCTATAACCCTTCCCCCTTTCAATAGATTTTGAAAACCCCCGGTCGCCCCCTTTTTTAAGAAAAAAAAAATTTTTCCCATTCCTTTCCATGTTTTTTCTTTAAAGAAGAAACTAAAAATTTCAAAAGTTATGAAGGCAAAAAAAAAAAACTTTTTAAAAATTATGATAATTTAAAATAAAAAAGAGGACTTCCTTTTCGTTCAGTGAATCTGATCATTCCCGACGTCAATACCCATTTAGTCATCGGAAAGGGAAAAAAAAAAAAAATTTATCATAAAACCGGGAAGGGGAAAAAAAAAAAAAAATTTTGATACCCTTTCATGGGGGAAAAGGCCGAATCGATATCATCAATCACCCCAAACAAATGTAATGCTTATCTTTTTCTTTTTTATTTTCTTTGGCTTAGTTTTTAATTCTCATATTTTATTTTAAAAAAGAAAAAAAAAAAATGTGTTTGACATCCACAAATTGCAGCCCAAAAATTTTTATAAATGTGGGCAACGGGCCCCAAATTATAACTCTTAGAAGGCAGTTTGCATCAAAATGTTCCAAGAATTGGAGAAAAGTGGGGTCATCCTCTTTACGTGTATCCAAAAAACACCCCCAAAATTAAAAAATTTGTTAATCTTTTGAAATTCTAATCACATACTGAAATCCCCCAATTTTTTAAATTTTTAATTGTATTAAAAGAGACTTACATTTTGTGATTCACATGCCGAAAATTAAAAAAATTTTTAAAAAAATTTTAAAATTTATGGTGCCTACTTTATAAAAATTTGTTAAAGGGAAAAATGGGAAAAAAAAAAAAAAACCCAGACATCCCCTTTAAAAACTTCCAACGTTTCCTATTTCTAAGTTAGAGTAAATTTTTAGATTATTTTGAAAAAAAAAAAAAATTTTTAAACTTTAATGTATATAGATAAAAATTTTTAAAAATAAAAGCCCAAGAGTGTCACTGATGCTGAAAAGGGCCCCGATTCTTTTTTAGGGTCACAAATGGACGCTATCCATTTTATGGGCCCGGGCCAAAAGCTTACGAATAAAAGCAAAAATAGTTTAAAATTTTAAGGAAAAAAACATCCCCCCCCGGATAACACCCCAGCCAAACCCGGATACCTACCCCCCTCCCCCGAAAGTTGGAAAAAAATTTTATTTATATGAACCAAATTTTTTATAATCGATCAAAAATTATTTTGAAATTTATACGATAAACAAAAATTTGAAAATTTTAATAAAAAATATTAATACATATATATAAAAAATAATTTTTTGAAACAAATCTTAATAAGATCCGATCCTTTATAGAATTTTTTCGTTTAAAAAAAAAAGGGTTACCATTTGTTTTCCCAATTTTTCTAGGGATAAGAAAAAGCACAGCTTCAAATCGAATCCTATCCCTCCCCAAAAATTTTCTTATCATCAAAATTATTTAGGAAATAAGATTGTGATTGAGATGGACCCTATAACCCGCATGCTGTCTTGGGGATTATATCCCAATAATATTTGGGAGGAAATGTTACAAAAATTTCTTGCTTCAGCCCCCAAATTTCAATCGGAAATGGAAAGTTTTCTTCTTAAACCAAATTCAATTTTAAAAAACTTTCTGATCTGAATTGACTGCATTAAGCATGTAGAAATGGAGTTACGTATTACGCATTTTCTCATTCCAATTTTTATAAAATTTTTATAGATGATTTTTTTTCCGCGTTCTCTATAAAGAAAATTGTTGTTTCATGAATAATATTAAAGCGTGTGAAAAAAAATGGTGTTGATGCCATACCCAGCCCAAAATTAAAATTTTGCCCCCAAAGAATTCCCCTTAAAAAATTTCCCCCTTTTAAAATTTAAAAAATAACCCCCCTTTTCTCACGAATAGTTAGACGTTTGCTTTCAGTAAATTTGGAAAATTTTCTTCATTTTTGCAATTTTTTCTTTCCCATTTCCCTCGCATTTTTCTATTTCAGATTTTGAAGGATGTGGAAATTTAAAAAAGGTTGATAAATTTATATGATAATTTTTTTTTTTTAAATTCTATTTTTAGAGGGCAAAGTACCCCTAAATACATGTCCATCTTAAAATCAATCCTTTAAAATGTGATGCTAAATTTTTTATAGTTCCCCCCTTTTTTTAAAAATTATAAATCAGTAATTATTAAGCAATTTTTTTTAAAAAGATGTTTTTTTTTTGATTTTTTTAAAAATCTAAACTATAACTTTCCTTTGAATTTGTAATTTTAAATGAAAAATTTTCTTTTATAGGATCCATTTCCCGGGAAAAGAAAGATAGATAATGGGTTCTATTTTTTTTTTTTGGGTAACACTTTCCCTTTTTAAAAATGGAAAAATTATACAGTAATTTTAAAGTTAACCAAAACATAAGGGTAAATTATACCCAAAAAATTTTTCCCAGGCCAAATCATGCATATGAACAATAAAAAAAAAAATGTAAAATAGTTTTGTGTTTTTCATTGATGAGCATAATTTATTTAAATTTGATAAAAGAAAAGGGCCTTTTTCCCAAAGTTTTTTATTTTATTGTTTAGACATAATATACTAAAAATAGCCCCCAATAATTTATTTTTTCCCATTATGATAAAGGGGCCCCTTTCATCAAAAAAGAAAAACCTTAAAAAATATGAAATAAAGAATTTAAAGACCCAATATGGGATCGAAATCCCTTTTTCTTTTTTTTTTTTTTTTTTTTCCCCCCCCCAATTTGGATTGGGTTTTTTATCTTTTCAATATGTTTCCCTTTCAGTTTTTTTTAAATTCGAATTGAATTTTGGATCAAACCCCCTACACCAATTTTGGAGGGAACATATGGTTCCTTTATTGATGTCCATTTTTGGTTTAATCCCTCTAGACCCTAAACCCTAAGTAAACAAAATTCCCCTAAGCTTTTAGGGATCTTACTTCTTCAAAGGGGTGGTCCTTTGCTAGGAAACATGATTTTTAGCTTGGGAAAGACTAAGTAGTCCCCCAACCCAAAATTCCCCAGCCACCTTGCAAAAAAGGGTGGGGTTTAGCCCTCAAGTCCCCGTGTGGGGAGTTTTGAGCTTTTCCCCTAGTTTCCCCCCAAAAAATAGATTGGGTTTTTTTTCTTTGGGACAAAAGGGTTACTAAAGATCTTCGGGCCCCTCGACCCCTCCGGACATTTGAGAAGGGCCTTTTCGGGGACCATGTCTAAAATTTTTGAATTGGCGCCGCCCACACCACTAAGGAGGATACCCCACAATCCAGGGTGTCGTTTGGAGGATGCTTTAGAAGTTTGGAAAGTTTGGGCTTTTCCATTCTTCTCTCTCTCTCCCCTCTCACACACACACACACACATCTTTAAAATTGCTACGTACGTCCCCTAGTGTACGACTTAAGGGTTTAGCCATTTTAAGCTTATGAAAATTCCCTTACTTCATAGGGAAAAACCCCCTTTCCTTAAGGCTCATCAATCAGTAAAAAGGACTTTTTTGCCCTTTTTTTGTACGGGACAATCCTTCAACTCAGGTTGTATACGAGACAATCCTTAAGCGCTATGTAGCCCCCCCCCAATTTGGGCCCCTCCCCTTTGTAAAAATTTGGGATTCCCTTTGTAAAATTTGAAAAATTTTTGGAAAACCCTTTAGTAAAAGTGATTAAAATTTTCCTCTTTATCCCCTCCCTTGGAGCTTTAATCTTAATTATCAACCATTTTCCCTTTCCCTAACTTGAGTGTTAAAAGTTCTTTATTGGTTTTGCCATGGGAACCCTTTTTGGGAGGGGCCCAAAACCTTTAAACTTGCAATTTGCCCCGGACCATTAAGAGTGTAAGCAAAAGCCACCCTCGTGATTTCCCCCCATCATTAGCCCTTAATAAAACCTTCTTTTATGAAAAACTTTTTTTTTCCCTTCCTTTCCCCTTTTGGGAATTTTTTTTAAAGTTTTTTTTCAAGGATATGGAAAGGAAAGCCCAATTTGCTGGGAGGCCTCTGTTTGGGGAAAAAGCCAACGGTTTTTTAAATTCCCTTGTTTGTAATGCCCAATTTTTTACATTATAACGTTGTTTAAAACTTAAAGGGGGAATTTTTTTTTATAGCATTTATGTCCCTCATCGACTTAGTAAATAACATACAAAAGTTGCTTTTAAATTGTGACTTACTTTTATGCGACCTTTTAACCATGTCTCCCAAAAGTCAAAAACATAAATATTTATGTTACCCTGCCCCCCAAAAAAATGGGCAAAATAGAGGAGTTCCCCTTTTTCTATGTGACCAATTATACCCTGGTT
This sequence comes from Lumnitzera racemosa, assembly GCA_024138005.1. NCBI lineage: Eukaryota > Viridiplantae > Streptophyta > Magnoliopsida > Myrtales > Combretaceae > Lumnitzera > Lumnitzera racemosa. Next base: position 32,964 of record JAMXBC010000033.1, read on the forward strand.
TTGGTTTCATTTCTTTCTTGATGGCTTTAGGTTTGATATGCTTAAGTTTTTCCCCCCAAAACATATGAAACAAATCAAAAAATTTTTCGCCCCTTTTAAAAAAAGGGAAAACGATTAGTATATTAATTGCCCCTCTTAAAAAAAACCCAGTTAAAAAAAATCAAATTCTATTATCCCATTGGTGGGATGATTTCCCAAACCTTCATTTAGAACAATGAAATTCTTTTTTCTATTAATTATTACAATCATTTGAACAATGAAATGATAGCTAAAGGTCATTGGGCCCCCAAAACTATAGAAGCCCCTAATTAAAAAGCCAATGTAAGTAAATTTTTTTTTTAAAAAAAAATTTGAAAATTTTAAGCCCAAAGGATTTACGAGGGAAGCCCTTTTTAAAATGAATTTTTATTAGATAAATTTTGGGGTTTGTTAAATTTCCCTTTTACTTTTATTCCCTTGAATGAGCAACTTTACAAGATTTTGGATGGTTAGAGAAAGGGAACAATTTAAAATTTACCCCCCAAAATTTTTTTAGTAATGCCCCGTTTTTTGGTAAATTATCATCTTTTCCCCCATTTTAATGAAATTAGTCCAAACCCCCTTTGTCCTAAAATTAAATTACACTCTTTTAAATCAAAAAACATTAAATTCAAAATTTATTCAATTGTTTTTGATTTAAAGGAATGCAAATTAAGGATGTAGTTTTTTGGGTTTTTGGACTGGTCCCCTTAAAAAAAAAAAAATGGGATCCCCCTAAAAAAATTTGTAAACTATTACATTAAATTTTTCTAAGTTATATGGATTTTTTCTACAGTTTGTCCTTATTTTTTTTTTAGATCAGTCTCATCCCCTATCTAACCCTTTTTAAATTTATATTTCTTTCAATTGAAATTATTTTTATTATAAATTTAAGGGGTTTGAAAATGAATGGAAATTAAAGGTTGGAGAAAATGGAGGATGGGATATAGAAGCTGCTTCCTATTTTGAATTATTAAAAGGGAAAAATCTTTTTATTTATAATTTACGTCATAATGGAAACCCAGGTAATTTAATATGTAGATGTTGATTTGATGCAAATTAAACTTATAAGGGTTTGTACCAAGCCCTTGGTAACAAATTAAAAAAACTAATTTTTTATAAAAAATCATAAATTTAAAAAAAATGTGTGTATATATTTGGTTTTTTATAATTGTACAAACATTCTTATTTTATTTTGTTTTTTTTATTATATATACTCTAAAAAATTTTTATTTTTCCCCGGGAAAACATATGGTATGCATGGATTTTATTTTATGTATGCGTTTGGAAATTAAAATTTTAATTGTTTGATTATAAATTTGAGTGATTATGTCATTTTGTTCTTTTGCTATATATTTATAATATAAAACCAAATTTTTTTTTTGTTGTATATTTTATACTTAATGTTCTGTTCTATGACTATTCCCCAAAGGATGGGTAGTTTTAAAATAAATCAATGTACGAAACAATAAACTTGCATTTAATTTTTTAATAAAAAAATTTTTATCTTAAAAAGTAATAGTTGTAATGCAATTTTTTTTATGAATATAACGTATTTTAACTAAACCCCATGAAATTTATATTATACATGATATAATCAAGGGGAAATTTTTGGGCGAATTTACCCAAAACCCTTATAAACTTTCTTTACTTTGGGCATGGTTGGGTTTAAGTTTCCCGGATAGGTATTAAAGGGGTTATAAGATAATTTTTCAATAAAAATTTTTTAAAACCCACTCTCATGGGGATAAGGTTTTTAAAAATACAACATCTACCCAATTTTTGTACCCCCCCCCTTTGGGAATTTGTATTCTAAGTTTTTAAAGTAGGGGTTTTTGTGCATTTTTTAAAATATCTCCCCCTATGAAAGTTCTTAATTGAAAATTATTTTGTAAAAATATATAGTTTTTTAAAATTACCCCTATTAGTTGTTTATTTTTTTCACATAAAATTTTAAAAAATGAATATACTTTATAGGTAAAATAGTGGGTAAATTTTAGCCTTTGTACTTTAAAAACTTAAAAAAAAATAATAAGCACTTATCAATCTCTCATTCTCTTTGTCTTTTTGTCTGTCTCTCTCTCTCTCTCTCTTACTTTATTCATTTCCTCCTTTGCTAATATACAAGTAAGTATAGTTTTTTTAAAATTTAATTTTATAGCTTCAATATTTTTATTGGGGCCCCCGGTTACATCTTAGTTTGTCTTGTTTTTAAATTAGATTTTGGGTTTCTTGTTTTAATTGACGGGTTTGTTTTCCCTCGTTTGTAACTATTAAATTTTAAGAAAACCATCCCCCTTAAATTTAAAATTTTGTTCAAAAATAGCCTTTTTGCTTTTATTCAAGTTTTTGATAGTTTTGAAAATTAATATTAATGTGTTTTTTAAATTTGGAATTTAATTTCTTGAGTTGAGAGCCTATCTTTTCAAATTTATTCTTTTTTTTAAAGGATAAAGTGGGGGTTTATAATTATTGGTAGGCCATCCCCATTTAAACTCGATGATGATTTTTAAAAGGAACATAAAGGGTTTAAATTTTGACTTTACGGGGGGAAAGATGTTGGCTTTTGGAAATTCCCAAAAAATTAAAAAATTTTAAAAAGGGTTTTTATGTCCCCTTATTTAAAAAGTTTGTTAGACTTTTTTTTGAAAAAAGGTTTGGGTTGATGAAGGGGCCCCCCCTTTGTTTTTTATAAATTCCCCCAAAGTAAAGATAGTTTAATTTTCCCAAATAAGGTAATGCTTCCTTTAAAACTTATTGAATTGGGTTAAAGGATTATGAGATAAATTGAATATTTTGGGAAAATATTTTTTCCTTATATTCTTGTGGTGCCTATGGATGATTGTATGTAGGGTTTGTTAGAAAAAGTGAGAAATAAGACAATAGGATAAACCGGTACAAATTTTTCATGGGACCAATGATGCATATGAGAATACTTGAAGCCATTTTATTAAACTTTTAAATCCCTTGCCTTTAAATAAAAACGACACATTATTTTTGTTTTAAAAATTTAGAAATAAAAATAGGGGACTTTAGGCCCAAATTTTATTAGTGAAGATGTAGGTGGTTTTTTTTTATTTAAAAAAAAAAGGGTTTCTAGTAAAGGACAAAAAGGAAAAAGAAAGGGAAAAGTGTTGGGAAAGTTTACATGTATTCATTGTAAAAGAACTAGTTTAAAAAAAAAGAATTGCTTTTTACATTTATTGATTTTTTCTAGACTAATACAAAAAATGGGGAAGAGAAAAGAGAGGTAAAAAAAATAAAACCCCCCCAAATAACCCCCCCGTTTTGAATCAAGTTTGGGGTTTCTAATTTGCTTGTTGCTTTCCCATAAAACTAAATTTAAAAATTAACTTGTAGATGAAAGAGGATAGTAAAGATCTTTTAAGAATTCTCAAAATTATTTCCCCCGAATTTGTTTTTAAGTGGGTAAAGATGCTAAAGGGGATAGAATACTAATGAAGTAATGCATGCTTTTTTCACGACCCCATATAGGTAATTTTTACTTCTTATGATAATAAAATTTTTTTCTTGGATTGTTGGGACAAGGGGAGTGATACATAAAACCTTATAACCTCTTAACTGATAAACACAATCCCTTTCTTTTACCTATTTTGAATTAAATTTTCCCAATGGAAATGAGAAGCCAGTTCACACCATAGGCAATATTGTTATAAAAAGAAATAATTAATTGTCTAATGTCTTGCTCATACCGGATTTTTGTTAAAAAACCTGCCCCCTCTATTAATAAACTTTTTTTTAAAACATAAAAAATAACCTTCTTGGCCCTTCTTTGAAAAACACTAAATGTCAATTTAAGACTTGATTAACCAAAAAAGCAATTGCATTTGCCCAATGCCTAAAAATGGATTTAAAATATGGACTCCCCAAATTTTTTTCCCTTTTTTTTGTTCCAAAGAAACTAATCAGATCGATTGTTTTATTGTTTCTATAGTACATGCTCAATTGTTCTCCCTTTTTATAATAATAAGTCATTTTAAATTTGTTATATAGCCCGATTAAAAGGGGATGTATCCCCCTTTTTAAGCTTTAAGCATTTTTCATTTTGTAAAGAAAATTGATCTATTAAATTTTTTTTTGTGATACTTGTTTACTTTAAAATTTCATAGCCCCTTTTTATTTTAGTTCTTGCAACCTTTTGAAATCGATCCACATAGATATTTGGGGGGGATCATGTAACACCTTTTTTTTTCTAGAGCAAAAATTTTTTTTTTATCCACTAGAAGTACTTTTTTGGGCATATTTGATGGGACACAAAATTCAAGCTTTATCCTTCTTTAAAATTCCTTCTTTTACTTACACTAAAACACATTATAATGCCACAAAAAAGTTGTTAGATTAATAATGGCAGTGAATTTCCTTTTTTTTAAGGGAAATTTTTCCCTATTTCCTTACCAAAAATGGGACTTTATAACGAAAATCTTTATCTATACACCCTCAAAAAAACCCCGGGGGTTTGAAAGAAAGTATTAACACTTGATGGAGACTCCCTAACCCCTTAAGATTATATGCAAATCCCCCAAAGAAATTTTGGGGATAATGTGTGTTAACTGCCTACTTTCCCTTATCAATAAAATGTACTTGAATAAATTTAAATTTGGGGAAATTCCCTTACTTTCTTCTTTTTAACCCCCCCCCCCCCCCCCCTTTTGATAATCTTAGAACCTTTGGAAGGTCTTTAAAAGGTGCTAAAAATCTTATATCAAATGAAAAATTTTGGGGAAACAAAGAAGTATGCATTGTATGTTTGTTGGTTTACCCCATAGTTAAAAAAAGCTATAAACTTCATGATCTAAAAGCAAAATAAGTTTTTTTTTCCCCCCCCCCCGGGGATGTCTTTTCCCCTTAAAGGGCCTTTTTTTTTTTTTTCCCATTTTATTCTTTTGGTTTCCCAAAATTCTAAACATGATTATGCTCTTCCTGATCACATACCATTTTTTTCCCTTTTTTAAAACCTTAAATTTCAATATCTCTATTAAAAATTTTTGAAGTTTCTCCTGTTTTTTGTTTCTCTATCAATAGAACATTTTAATTTTAAACATTTTGTTTTCCCTAATCAGGGTTTTGAAATTTCTACATGACAATAAAAAAAAAAAAATTCTGGGTTTAAAAAATCCCTTCGTTCATGATTTACACAGTAATCCCATCAGTAAATGTAAAAATAGTAGTGATATTAATTCCTAAACTCCTTTACCCTTCTTTTTTACCAAAAATTTTTTTCCCTTCATTTCTCCATGATTAAATATATATATATATATATATTACCTTTAGAGGGTTTACCCCCAAGATAATAAAGTTTAGGTTTGCAAGTTAGTCAAGCCCTTTATAAACCTTAAATAACCCCACCCCAATAGTGGAATAAAGAATTTACTTGTTCCATTTTTCTCTTTAGGCTTTTTTTAAAATTTTCTTTGTTTTTAAATTACTCTCCCCCTTTCATAGAAAAAGTCTTCACTTGGTTTGTGGCCATTTTAAAGTTTATTTTGATGTTTGTAAGTGTTGTAGGAGATTCACTTGTTGATTTTGATAGTGAAAAATTTTCCCTATTCATAAAAATTTTTCTACCCTAAAAATCTTGACTTGTCCCATTTTTCCTAAGGGATAGAAGTTTATCGACTTTAAATTTTTTGGGTTTTAAAGCTCAATCAATAGAAAATCCCTTTTTTAGACATTTTGTTGGGGGTAAAACATCGGGGAAAATTGCCCTTTATTTATTTGGTGTTTTTAGGTGAGTTGTAGGTTTTTATTACTTTATTTTTTACATTAATGGCTTGATTTGATATTTTTCATACCCAAAAACTTAGTCAATTTGTTTCCTATCCTCAAACATCTCATTTCAATGGTTTTCTTTTTCCCTATGCCCCGCAGTATGGTTTAAGGGGAATTGGGTTTTACATGAGTTTGTTTTATTTTTTCTAAAAAGTTTTACTCTCTTTAGTGGCCTATAGTGATGTTTTATTAGGGAACCCTTTTCAATTGGAGTGCAAATCTTTGTTTTTGGGTTTTGTGTTTTTGTTGGTTTTTTTTGGGTTTTTTGGGAAAACAAAAAAACAACTAACCCGTTTCTACTTCTTCAGCTAAAGTGGGGTATTTAAGTGTTTTCTTTTACTACTAAAGAGTTTTTCTATCAAAATTTTAAAATTTGCCGCCCCAAAATCTTTGTGTGCCACCTTCTTTGCCCCTTTTTACTTTGTTTTTTGAAAAACAAATTTACAAAGTTTTAAATTTCTTTAAAATCCTTATTATCATGGGTGCACAAAAACATATTTTTCTTGATGTTTCATTTTTATACAAGATCACATTTACCTCTAGTTTTCCCTGGAAATTTAAAAGTATTCCTTCCAAAAAATTTTCCCCAAATTTGGTTGAATTTTATGACTAAAAAGGTTTTTTGGAGAGTCTTGGTTTATCCCTTTTCTCTATCTAAGGGTTTGGCCTTTCCTTTGGTTAAATTGAGGAGGATAAAGGGGCCCCCAGAAGGTTTTGGTTTTTTATTTATTTATTTAAAACCCAAAATACATATCTTTACAAGGTGCCCGAAATGAAGTAAATATAAATAGCCCCTTTTACAATGAAAAACCCAAAAAACAAGCCCTTATCCCTTTCTCTCTCTCTCTCTTAATTCCCAATTTATTTCCTCCCTTGCTAATATACCCTGAGTACAGATTTCTTTCTCAAATTATTTCTACCCAAAATTTTTTAAACCCCTTTTATTTAAAAATATTAGCCCTTTAACCAAAAATATAATTTTAACGCAATAACCCCTTAAATTCTTGGGAAATTTTCCCAAAATGATGAATTTTTTTAATTATATATGCTTAAACATTGAAAATTGTTGGCAAACTTACCTTGAAAAAATTTTTCCCCATATTGTCTTTAAATTTATAAAAAAAAAAAGAAGTTTTAAAAAGCAGTTCCCATTTTTGTTAGAGGATAGGTTGTGATTCCCAAAATTTGGAAATTTGTACTTACAAGATAGAAAATTTGGATGGGACCTCAAATTTTTGTTTTCTGATCTTATACTTCCCCCCCCTTTTCATTAAAATTAAATAAATATGTTTTGAGAGATGTAGTCTTATATAAATTTATTTGTATACGTTTAAAGATTTTTCTAAATTTTTAAATAACATATCTAAAAATTTAATCACAAAAATACAATTTATATATAACAAAAAATTTTGGAAAACCAAATTTTTGGGAAAAAAGTTGATAAGGGGGGAAAAACCCAAATTTTTTAAAATATTTGAATTATTTTTTGTTACATATACAAACACCAAAACTTAGACCAAACCAAAAAATTTTTGGGTTTTTTTGGAATATGATTATTTTAAAGGGTGAAAAAATTTTTGCATAAAAACTTTCAATTTATAAAAAAGCCATGTATACCCAAAATTTTGTGTTGTAAAATCAATTTTAAAATTTTGAAATAACAATCAGGGTTTTGATGTTTATTAATTTTAAAGGGTTTTTATTTTATATAATAAGGTTAGGAATTTTGATAGGGTTACCCCAAAGAAAAGTAAAAAATGGGAAAAAAGAATGAGTATATGAAGGAGAGGGGGGGCAAAGGGTTGGGAAAAAAATTTTTTTGTAGTTGTTATAAAATTTTTTAATTATTTAAAGATACTTTTTTTAGAATCTTTGGGGGGAATTTTCTTTATTTTAAATATATATTAAAATTTTTTTCATATTATTGAAATTTTCTCCCTTTTGGGGCAAAACTGAATTCTTTCCCTAGTTAGCATATATTTACATCTATTTTTAACACCCCTTCCCCTAAATTTTGGTTCCCCCTTAAAAAAATTCTTATCCTTTTCTTTTCCCCTTTGGTTCTTTCTTTTTAAAAAATTTTATGATTGTTTTTTAGTATAGGGTGGGTTTAATTTTTTTAGGGCTCTTTAAACTCTCTACAATTTTTGTAGGGTCTAGTTCCTTTTTATTTCAAATTAGTGGGAATTTTTTTTTTTTTATGTTTCAAAATTCCTTTCCCTTTTATCCCCTTTTAACTGATTATGTTACAGTGGAATTTTGCTTTGAAGCTCATCGAAAATTTTTTAATATTAAAGATGACGTTTAGGTTAGATACTTGTACTCTTAAATTAAATTGTTTGGGAACAATTGCTACTGGACAATACCAAATTTGGGCAAAATCTAAATTTCCAACCTGGGTTTTTAGGCTTCACTCGTTGGTAATGACTTATTGCCAAGAGGGTTTTGAGGGTTGGGCTAATAAAAGGCCCCTTTGGTTACAAATTTTAAATATTTAAAAATTAGGGGTAAGGGTGTGAATAGTTAGATGATTACCCTTTTTCAATAACCAAAAATTTCCCCCCCGTCCCCAAAGGGTTACCAGGGCCTTTAAATTTTGAAAAGGGGCCCGTATCCTAAGGGATTTTTTGCCCTCTTTTCAGTTATTAAACAAAAATTTTTAAACACGCCAAGCCCCAACCATTTTAAGAAATTTTCTTTGACACTTTCACTACTTAAACCTTTTTTTATTACAAAAATTTAAAAAATTTTTTTGAAATTAAAAAATTTAAGCATCGGGGAAAAAAGGCCAAAAATTAGACAGTCCTTAAACTTTTCCCCTTTACTTTAATTTTTTTCTATTGCCCGATTCCCAAACAAATAAACTAAATATTCCTTCAATTTCTCAATACTCGCCATTTTCATGGAAGGTTTTGGGATTTTGAAAAACTTTGATTTGCTTGACCTAAAATTTTAGTTTAAAATTTTACCAATTTTATTTTAGGGTTTTTACAAAGACAAACCTTGCCCCAAAATTGTTTTGTTGGGCCCCCCAAACTACAAAAAAACATAAAAACAAAATTATCTATTATAAACAAATCGGGTTCTCTAAGCGCCCCCAAATTTTTTGGGGAAAACTTTAAAAGAACAAATAAAAGTATAAAAATCAAGACAAAGCCCCTTTTTTCTTTTACCAAACTTCCCAAAAAAACCCAATATCCCATTTAAAAAATAAATTTTTAAAAATTTGATGGAAAAATTTTGATCCCTTGAAGCGTTGTTTTTTGACTTGAAGACAAGACAAACTAGAAAGGCATAATATTTAGAAGATTACTCTAGAAAGGGAAATTTCAAAAGAAAGGAAAATTTAAGCATTTATGGGGCATTAACCTTTTCCCCATACAATTCATTTTCATTAAAGGATTTTGCATAATGTTCTTTTTTCTTTGGGGATTTTGTTTTACGTTGAGTTTGGGGGGCCATTTTGGGGAAGGGGATTTGATGAGGTTTTTTTAAAAAAAGGGAAAATCTTTTAATTATACGGGAAAATTTTTCCTTTTTTAAATTTAGGGGGTTTCTCAAGTCTTTAAAATCACAGAAGGATTTAAAACCCCAAAAATTTGAAACACTTGGGTTTTGTTTAAAAAAAAAAGGGGTTTTTTTCTTGTTTCGTTTTTGAGGAAAAGGTTTATTTTTTTTTTTTGTATGGTGCGAATAAAATTATGAGTGGGGTTTTAAAAGGGGGAAAAAGGTTTTTTATTGTGGGAATATTTGTGATGAAAGGGGTTTGAAAGTGATTTGATAATTTAGGATTTTCTTTTTTTTTTTTTAAATGAAAAAATTTAAGGGGTTTATAAATAGGGGTTTTGGGCAAAACTTTAGGCTTTGAAAGCTATCATGTTTTTAAAAATTTAAAGATTAAAAAAAATTTTTAAAAATTTTGGTGCCCACTATTATTTAAAAATTTTTTTAGAGAGAAAAAAAGAAAAAAAAGCTCTAAAAACTTCCAACGCATCCTAAATTTATGTTGGACTGATTTTTAGATTATATTATTAAAAAAAGAATTTAATTTTATGGTTTCAAATTTTTAATATTGAAAATATAATAAAATAAAAGACGGGAATGTCACGATGCAGTCAGCGTAGGGCCAGAGGAAAAAGTGTCGCCCCACTTTGGCATTTTCCATTTGATAGGTCGGCAAAAACTTACGGAGCAAAAAACAACAAAAAGATAGAATGTTACGTGAGGAAGAAATTCGCTGTATAACACGCCAGACAACAATATAAAATATTTATATGCGAAATTTTTTTAAACCCAAACCCTTAGCCTTTCGAAACTAAAAATTTTTTTTTTTTTTGGAAGCTAACTTTTTAAGGAAACCTTTCTTTTTTTAAAAAATTCTGTATTTATTTCTAAATTTCTTCACAAAAGTTCTTTCACTTTTTGTTTTTAAATTTTTGTAAACCCGTTACAACAATTTTTCACAATTTTTAATATTTTTTATTTTAAATTGTCAAACTTTTAAATAAAAAATAAAAATAATAATAACAAAAAAAAAACCAAATGCCCCTTGGGCTTGCCAAGGAACGAGATTCAACGATGGGAAACCGAAATGAATTTTCCCCTTGGATGTTGGGATGCGGTACAAAAATGGTGATTTACCGGCCCCCTTATAGAACCCCGTTATAGATTATATAACATCCCAAAAAATTTATAAAATAATAAAAAAAGTATTGTTTAAAATTCATCAATTTTTATATGATTATGTCATTTTGTATAATAAAAAGTATTTATACGTTCGGCCCCCAATGCTTTTTAGCCCAGTCCTTATAAAGTTTTTCGAAACCAAAAGGTCTGGGAGATAAGGGTTGCCGTTGCTTCCAATTTGAAAGGGATAAGAAAGAGAAAGGGCCAAATCGAATCCTAGTCTAGTCAAAAAAGGGTTTCCCTTATCATCGTATTATTTAGTAAACAAGGTTGTGACTGGAGGGCGAATAATCTGCAGGGCATGGCTTGGCGATTATATCCAATATAATGGGGGGGAAAATTACTATTGCAAGTTCTTGCTCTAGCCCAATTTTCAAACCCAAAATGATGTTTTTTAGCCAAATCCAATTCAAACGACATTGCTGACTCAAACTGATTTAAAAATTGGGGAAATTACGTATCATAATTTCACCAAAATTTTATAAAATTTTAAATTTATATTTGTTGTTTTATATATTCCTAAATTTAAAAGACTAATTTTGGTTTTTATATCTTAAAATTAAATTTTTACTAATAAATTCCCTTTAAAAGGTTCTTCAAAATTTAAAAAAGTATCTTTTATCCTATCAATGATTTAAAGTTAATTTTTAGAAAACCCAGTTAAAAATTTTTTTTACTATTTTTTAAATTTTTACGTTTTTTTTTTTACATCATGTTTTAATTAGGTAAAAATAAAAATCTGGTTTTTTTCCCAAATATCAAGAATCCGAATGTGATACAATTTAAACCCTAAATAAAAAATTTTAAAAAAATGCCTTTGAAAGTGAGTAAATAAAATGTTAAAAAGTAGACAAGTTACAATGCCCTCAATTTAAAAAAATTTAAGGGGATTGGAATCGGTAGGGTTTAGGGGTTTTAGAAAATTTTTTTGGAATAAAAAAATTTTTAATTTTGGGATTAAAAAGTAAAAAAAGCACCATAGTAAAGGGTTTTTTTGGTAAACAAAAAAGAAAAAAAATTGAATTTAATAAAAAAATCGTTTTAAATTGTAGCAAATATTTTTTTTGGGGGAACCCCAGATGTGAGATTAGAATGTTTAAAGGAAATTTAAAAAAAAAATTACTTAACCTTTAAAAAAAAAAAATTTGAAAAAATTTGGGGTTAAAATAGCTTATATAAAAAAATCACATTTTTTTAAATGTATACATGAAATTTTTAAAAACGTACTATATTTTATACAAATATGAATAAAATTTTAAAAAATTAAATTAGGGTAAATTGTATGAAAAATTCCCAAGACCCGTTGGAATAATATAATTATTTAGAAGGAGGCATGGCACCACTATTGGAGACTAAAAAACAGTATGGGATGAAGGCTTAGGACATATAGTAGCTTAAGAAAAAATAAAAAGATGGGCATTTTTCAATTCCAAAATCTCCCATTGAAATAGGCCTTATTATTTAAAATTTAAAGGGGGGAACTTAAGGGGTAATGTTTGGTCAATTTTAGTATAGAGAAAAAAATGAAAAAGCTTTGAAAGTGAGAGAGATAAATTTAACAAAAAAATTTGGAAAAAAAAAAAGAGTATAAAATAGGAGTTTTTTGAGTTCCCTGTTCAAACCCCCACCTGGAAGTGAAAAAAGATCATCAAACCCTTTCTTTGAGACCATGTCCTGATGGGTTTGACAAACTTGTATTTGGGTTAAAAAGTAGTTTATGGTAGCTGGAGCAATGGGTTTTTGATAAGTGATCGTTTTTTCTCATTTTTAATGAAGTTTTTTCTGAAAATAATAAATAATTTAAAAAAATTATGAAACTTAGGTTTCCCAAGTATTTCTCCATGTAAAATTTAAATACAAAATTATATTTTCAAAATTTTGAGTGCTAGTATAGGCTACATAAGAAAAACTTCCCGTCAATTGATTTTGCATTACATTTTCAAAAATCTTACTAATGTAGTTTCGACCTAAATTTTTGTGAGTAAGTACCTTAAAGGTTATATTTTCACGCTATATAAGTTGTTTTTCAAGGTCTTAAAGTTATGTTTTTGATAAATTTTGATTTTCCGCTAAAAAAAATGGTCAAAAGCATGTTTTCTCAACTTGTCTTGCAGGAGCTTAGTGTAATTCCTATTATAGATTGAAAGGATGATGATTTTTAATGATATACAAAATGCATTGAGTGTAAATCTTGAAGGAAAATTAGCTGTCAAGTTATATATTGAAGTTATAAGGCCAAATCTACATGTTTTTCACTAAACCCTATGTAATTTTATTCAAATCAAGTGTTTTGGTAACTTAAATAATTTGCATGATGTTGAAAATGGTTTTGGTTGATATCATAATTCTGTCTAAGTATATGGATGGTGTATTGGAGTTGTGTAGAGGTGATTTTTTAGGGAGTCAGAAGGTCGGTCAGAAAGTTAGGTATGTTGAGCTGAGTTGATTAGAAAGTGACTTAGAAGGTTGGCTGTAGTAAATTATATAAGTTGATTTAGTTAGAAGGTAAGTAACAAATTGTGCAATATATAAGAAGTGACTTTTTAGTATATTTGGGTTCAACCATGAGGTAAAAAAGTTGGTCAGAACGTCGATCAAAAAGTATCCTAAAGAAAACTCCTATGCTACCAAAGTGAATTAGAAAATCGGTTAGAAACTTGGTAAGTGAATTACTTGTATTCTAGGGTAGATTTCATTTGCTCTTAACTTATCTAACAGTTATGAATGTGACTAAACTTGTACATATGAATGTGATAAGTTGATTGTTAAATTATGAAATGCCTTCTAAGTTCTTTTGTATGCCGTATTGGATGAGTCATGCTTGGTTAGTGACTTTGGTGATTTCAGTTGTGCGGTTAATTAGTTATAATTGTTAGTTGAGAACTATATTAACTTGGATAAAAAATTAGGTACTAACCACTAACCTTACCTCTTAAGTCTTCACTTAAGTGAACCCAATACTTAGATTTTAGAGATGGAAGCATAAAACAAATAAAGTAAAGGTTTGACTAATAAATTAATGAATAAGCCTACTTGTGTTGATTGATAGTTACTTAGTCTTTCTCGAAATAACGATTAATGCATTCACGATATGGCACGAAAAAGACCTGTAGGTTGAGTTTTCTAAAACTGAGATTTCGCTTGGCAAAGTTTTATTTTGGAAATTATAATTTTGGTTAAGTAAGCAATTTAGCTTCCGAAAGCTTGTTTTTGTAAATCAAACAACTTGGTTTATATAAACAAGTTTTTTATGCATATACATTTGCATTAACCAATATTGATAACCACAACAATGGTTACTGCTAGGTTGATTTTTCTAGGTTCTTGGACTTTGATTTATGTTTAGATGCCTAGATTAAAGTTGACCAACTGGATGAGAGTTAAGACTAAGCTAGGATATTAGTATTGATGTATGTCACGTGCATGAGCATGGTATGTGTATGTTACATTTGTATTACTTAGCTGGATGAAAGAGTTTTGTAATTGAATCGATAGATTTTTATCTATTTATGATAAGATACCACTTGTATTGTTGTTCGTTTTTCCACTTTTACTCAGTTTAAATGTAAGCCCAAAAGCCAAGCCAAGTAACCGTAGGGTTGAACTTAGAACCCAAGGTTTAGGGCGATCGGTTAAAGGATCCGATCAAACCCAAATTATAAACTATTGAGAGGAATATTAGTAAAACTGACCCCGTAAACTTGAATTTAAGAAAATAAGTAATAAAATAGGAGACTATAAAATTTTCAAATTTTAAGCATAATAGGTATTAATTATCGAAAATGCGAAAAGTGTAATGAAATAACTAATAAATTACTAGAGATAGATTATATGTATACAAAAAATTTTAGAATGACCAAAATAATATTTAGGAATGTTCACGTGTACCCTACATGTATTTACGTGTAGATACAAATACACGTAATTACCTAAATAAGCTTAAAACTAAGCAAATAATTAAAGAAAAATACAAAATAATTATAGAAAAATCAGAAAAAATCAGAAGGGGATAAGCTGCAACAAGATCAGGTCGTGGTCAGTAAGAAAAAAAAAATAACCAATAAGAATGTGACAAACAAAAAGCCAAAAATCATGGAATTGGGGCAAAATCCCACCAAATTAATGCACATTAAATTCTACAATTGTCTATAAATAGGGGAAAAAAATTCCAGAAGTCCTTTGGTCAAATTAGGATTTGAGAAAAATCAAAACCACGAAAAAATCGAAAGAAAATCCAGAAAAAGAAAAAGAAAATTGTGCAGATTAAGCAAGTAAGCTAAACCCACCACTCACCACCACCTTGGACCGAACCACCACCACCACCTTACACTAGACCCACCGCCTAGAGGTATCGGATTTATTCTCGGTGTGTAAAAATCTTACATTTTGAGATATTTACTTAAAATTAAATGTCATTTCAGATTTTATTATTTTTCTGATTTCTATTATAATATTATTTAAATAACCTTATTTTTTTAGATTTATTAATTTACATTTTCACATATTACCAATTTATTATATTACTTACCTAATTTCCCTAATTAACCATACTTAGTACCTAAAGGCTAGGATTAAGGTTCCACTGTAGAGATTAACTTCCCTAAACCTCTAATTAAGATCCAAATCAGTAATTAACATCCTAATCACTTAATTAACCCTAAATCACCCAATTTTACCATCATTTTAGGACTAAAAATTAACTTAAAAATTTCGAAAATTAATTTTAAAAAAATGGCTTCATAGCACTGTTATACATCATATGAGTATCCTACAGAAAAATTTTGAACTTCAAACTACATCCCTAAGCCTATTTATTTTCCGGTTTACTAATGCTCGGTTTTGAACAATTTGTTAGGGACCCTATATTTCCAGACATAATTAAACTAAATTAATATTTTTTTCCTAAATCTACATACAATAAAACCTCATAATAACAAGTTTCATAATTTTCTGGGCAAAATAAATAATGTTACAAAATTATACAAAAATCGGGTGAATAAATGACTAACCGGTTCGAAGCTTTTGGGCCGTCCAAACCTGGTCCAATGTTGTCGGCCGGTCCAGGCGGTGGGCCTAGTGTAAGGGTGGTGGTGGTGGTTTGGTCTCAGGTGGTGGTGAGTGGTGGGTTTAGCTTACTTGCTTAATCTGCACAATTTTTTTTTTTCTTTTTTTTTTTTCTGGATTTTCTCTCGATTTTTCGTGTTTTGATTTTTCTCAGATCCTAATTTGACCAATGGACTTCTGGAATTTTTTTCCCCTATTTATAGACAATTGTAGAATTTAATGTGCATTAATTTGATGGGATTTTGCCCCAATTCCATGATTTTTGGCTTTTTGTTTGTCACATTCTTATTGGTTATTTTTTTTTTCTTGCTGACCACGACCTAAATCTTGTGTGCAGCTTATCCCCTTCTGATTTTTTTTATTTTTCTATAATTATTTTGTATTTTTTCTTTAATTATTTGTTTAGTTTTAGGCTTATTTAGGTAATTACGCGTATTTGTATCTACACGTAAATACATGTGGGGTATACGTGAACATTCTTAAATATTATTTTGGTCATTCTAAAATTTTTAGTATACATATAATCTATCTCTAGTAATTTATTAGTTATTTCATTACACTTTTCGCATTTTCGATAATTAATACCTATTATGCTTAAAATTTGAAAATTTTATAGTTTCCTATTTTATTACTTATTTTCTTAAATTCAAGTTTACGGGTCAGTTTTACTAATATTCCTCTCAATAGTTTATAATTTGGGTTGATCGGATCCTTTAACCGATCGCCCTAAACCTTGGGTTCTAAGTTTAACCCTACGGTTACTTGGCTTGACTTTTGGGCTTACAATTCCACCCCCCTTCAAGAAAGTTTTGTCCTCAAAACTTCTGTACATCTAATTTATACTTAAATGACTAAATACAATAATTTGTATACTTTTACTAACCTGGAAATTAGAAAAGCCATGGATACTGCTCCATCATTGCAGCTTTTGGTTCCCAAGTCATCTCTAAGTCTGGACCTTCATTCCATTAAATCTTCACATACTCCATATCTTTGTTCCTTAACTTCTGAACCCCGGCTATCCAATATCTTTATGGGTTGTCTCACCAGTTGAAAATTCTTGTCAACTCCACTGGCTCTATTTCCACTATTGCATTCGGGTTCTTAATGAATCTCTCAACATGGATACATGGAATACATTATGATAGCCTGATAGACTTGGAGGTAAAGCCACTCGGTACGATACATTGCCAACTTTCTTCAACACTTTAAATGGACCAATGTATCGTGGGCTCAGTTTTCCCCTTGAACCAAACCGTCGGAGTCCTTTAATGGGCTTATTTTAATGTAAACATGATCACCCATTTCAAATTCCAATGGTCTTCTCTTTAAATCAGCCCAACTTTTATAACGGTCCTGAGCTTCCTTCATCCGTTGTCGCACAATCTTAATCTTCTCACTCGTTTGATTGATCATGTCTGGTCCAATCATGGCATACTCTTCATGATCCCAATACAGTGGTGATCTGCATTTCCTCCCATATAGTGCTTCATATGGCGCCATCTGTATCGTTGCATGATAACTATTATTGTAGGCAAATTCTATCAATGGTAAATATTTATCCTAATCACCTCCAAAATCCAACACACAAGCTCGTAGCATATCTTCTAAAGTTTGAATCGTTCGCTTAGACTGCCCGTCTGTTTGTGGGTGATAGGCTGTACCAAACTGCAACTTTGTACCCAAAGCTCTATGTAAGCTCTCCCAGAATTTGGATACAAACCGACTATCTCGGTCAGAAACAATACTCTCAGGAACACCATGTAGCCTTATTATTTCTCGGACATACAGTCTAGCTATCTTTTCCATTAAATCACCAGTCCGATAAGGTAAGAAATGTGCACTCTTCGTTAATCTATCCATAACTACCCAAATGGAATCGTATCCAACTTGAGTCTTTGGTAATGCTACTACAAAATCCATGGTAATATGATCTCATTTCCATCGCGGTATTTCTAAAGGTTGTAATAGTCCATCTGGTCTTTGGTGTTCTGCTTTGACTTGTTGGCACGTTATGCATTCAGATACATATTGTTCCACTTCTCTCTTCATCCTATTCCACCAATACATGAGTTTTTAGATCTTGGTACATTTTATTTCCTCCTGGGTGCACAGTATAACTTGTAATGTGTGCTTCATCCAAAATTTGCTTCTTTATGTCTGCATCTTGTGGTGCACATATTCTTCCTCTAAACCTTATTAGACCCCTATCATCCACCTTAAAGTCAGGGTCCTGTCTGTTACTCAATTTCTCTTTTATCTCCATCAGACCCCTGTCCTCCTCTTGCTTTTGCTTGATTCTCTTTAATAGAGTAGGTTACAATTCCCAGTTCATTAACTGGCTATTAGGTTCACAACCAATCAAACCCAATTGCATCCTCTCAAATTCATGCATTAATTCATGTTGAGGTGTTAAAAATAAGGCAACCTGTTCATAATTCTTTCGACTTAATGCATCTGCCACCAAATTGGCCTTTCCAGGGTGGTAATTTATATTCAGATCATAATCCTTAATTAGTTCTAACCACCTTCTTTGCCTTAAATTCAACTCCTTCTGAGTAAAGAAATACTTCAAACTCTTATGGTCAGTGTACATCTCGCACCGTTGTCCATAAAGATAATGTCTCCAAATCTTCAAGGCAAACATTACAGCGGCTAACTCCAAATCATGAGTTGGGTAATTCCTTTCATGTAACCTCAATTGTGTTGATGCATATGCAACAACTTTTCTATCCTGCATCAATACACAACCTAATCCATTCCGTGAAGCATCACTGTACACATTATAAGGCTTATCCGGATCGGGTAATGTTAATACTGGTGCTGTAACCAGTAGTTTCTTCAACTCCTGAAAACCCCATTTCACAATCTTCACTCCATTCGAACTTTCACCCTTTTTGGGGTCAATCGAGTCAACGGTTTAAATTTTGGGAAAAAATCCTTTATAACTTCGATAAAATCCAGCCATCCCTAAAAAAACTCCTTATCTCACCCACTGGGGTTGGTTTTTCCCAAATCCATTACTGAAATTCATTTTATCCGGTCTACAAAAAATTCCTTCTCCAATATAATATGACCTAAAAAAAAATTTCTATCCAACCAAAAATCACATTTATTTAATTTGGGCATATAATTGATTTTTTTTTAAAAATTTTTGGGTAATGCCAATCGAAAACCCAAAAGCATGCTCTTCCTTTTTTTTTTTAAAAAAATCAAAATATCATCAATAAACCCCCACAACAAACTTTTTCCAAATAGGGTTGATATATGCGTTTAAATCAAAAAATAATACACCGGGAGCATTTTCAACCCAAAAGGGCATAAACAAAAAATTCTAATGACCATATCGAGTTCAAAAATGGGTTTTAAAAAAAGGTTAAACCCAATTATGATATTGATTTTAAATCTTTTCAAAAAAAATACTTACCCTTAATTTTGGTCAAAAAATCATCAATGCGGGGTAACGGATCCCTTTTCCCTTAAAATGGTAACCTTTTTTAAAAATCCCGATAGCTATAAAAGATATCATAGTACCATCCTTTTTTTTTCCACAAAAAAATATGGGTGCCCCCCCAGGGTAAAACACTGGGTCGAAAAACTTCTTACCCAAATAGCCCCTTGAAGTTGCTTCTTTAGTTCCTAAGTTCTATGGGTACTTTTCGATAGGGGAGCTTTCGAAATAGGTTCATTCCGGGGAACTAATTCTACATTGAAATCCAACTCTCGGGGGGAGCTAACCCGGGTAAATCCTCCAAAAAAACATCGGAAAACTCATTCACTACCCGTTTTCCCTGCTCCCTTTTTGGGTTTTTCCCTTTTTTCTGCGTCCACACAAACCCCCCCAACAAAATTTCCAATCATCCTTCTTTCTCGGGCCTAAATTTTCACCCCACATTTTTTCCATCACTGATAAATTCAACCTACTTCCCCCACTTTTCCTTGAAATTTTGTTTCCCCATCATTAAGATTGACAATTTTTTTTCCTACACCCCCATAATAGTTTTAATTCTTTGAAAACCCAAATCTATTCCTACTATGACATCGTCCCCTTTGTAGGGGGTAATATCAAAAGACTTATAGGATACTCCTTCTCTTGAATTTTTATCTTACCATAAGTTACTATTTCTCGGGGTTGTTCTTTCTCCCCAGTCGGATTTTCAAAAACTTTAAAAAGTTACTTTAACATAACCAAACAATCTCTTTTTCCCATTTCTTTTTTTTAAACTTGAAAAGGAAAATGAGATGCACCAGTATCAAACAACAAAAAAGGGGGCCAATCACACATGTCCTGGAATGTACTATTACTAGGGTTTACCAACTATACTAACATTCATAAATCTTAAAATGCAAAGATTTCAATTTAAATTTACCCCTTAGAATTATTAAATTTAAAAAAAAAGTCGAGTACGTACCAGTTACAAGTCCTTTATATTTTTCCCCCCCCCCATACTCCCCCAATATCATCATGGTATACTCTTTCCCTAAAATCCGAGAAAAACCTCATTCTCCTCAATTTCCATTCCTCCAGGGAAAAAAACAGGGGATATGTTATCAACACCTTTTGTTTGCTTAGCTCCTTGTACAAATTGTGGACAATACCCGGAGAAATGGCCCCCTTTTACACACTTATTCCCCTTTATTAATTTCATCTTTGGGCATGCCTTCAACATATGGTTTTTGAATCTCCAAATGAAACATTTTTCCCCCAACTGAACACAATTTCTTGGAAAATGATTTGCACACATTTTCCCGCACTTGACATTTCCCCTCCTTGTCATAAAAACTCAAATTAGGTACTGATTGAGCTGGGTTACTAGCCAGAGTTTTCTGGGGCCCCCTTTTCTTCTGCCCAGAACTGCTACGGGGGCACCAGGGTAGACTCTTAAATATGGGGGCCTGGCATGTCCTCTTTTTGATCTTTTTTACTCCACTTGCTTGCATCCTCACACGATTTTCTTCTAATTGTCTTGCCTTATCTCCACTTTATTGTAAGTGGTTTAAAAACCCAAAACCAACAGCTTACAAAAACAAAATTTTGGGGTCAAATCCAGTAAGGAAAAAAATCCTTTTTTAACTCAAAATTATCCCGGTAAAAAAACCAGGTACATATTGTAAAAAATCTATTGAATTCAGTCTATACTGGGTTACACTCATACCTCCCCCTTTTTTCAAATTCAAACAAATCCCCCAACCATTTTGTTTTCACTATGGGGAAAAAAAACCCTTCTGGGAAACCCCCCTTAAATTGGGTTTCCAAACAATGTTATTTCCAAGGGTTTCCTTTTCTCTCGAGTCCCACCATACTCTCGCAGCTAACTTTAAAAATAAAAGTACCATAAGATAACTTTTGGGATTCAGGGGTTCTAAAAGCCTCAAACCCTTTGTTCAACTTTGGGGTAAAACCCGTCCCTCAGCTACATCGGGTTAAACCCCTCTCCCCCTCCCAAAAAAACATTGGCTTTTTTAAAATCCCGGAAGTTTTTTTACCTCTTGAGGGCGCTCTGTTCGGTTTTTCAAATTCTTGGGGTCTTTTGTTTCCTACATTACCACCAGTCATAAGAAAGTTGAATCAACAAATTTCCCTTTCTGTCTCATCATCGTATTTCCTACTGGCCCAAAAAATTTGCCCAATAGGCATATTTTTTGTGGGGGCGGCGGGGGCAAATCTTGTCTATGTTGTTCTCTTTTGGGGGGTGATGGTGGGCCCTGGGGGAGGGTTTTAATTCCCTTCCCCGTTCCTCCTTGACTACTCCCCTTTCCAGATTCACCATAATCACTTATTAGTTTTTAAATTATAAACCTGCATTCCCAAACTAAACTATAAGTTACCCAAATTTTGTTTTGAGAATATTTTTTAAATAAATAAATGCTTGCAATATGTACTTTATATCAAATAGTACTGACAATAGTATTAAAGTCAACGAAATTAGAAAACCCAACTTTCCTATATATTTCATTCTACCTTTCATCATTACTATTACAACTTCAAAACAAAAGATACAACTCAATAACTTTCAAATACATACATCAAATTTACAACTCGATTACATCATTCCTTACATAACTTAGTACAGACTCGATCTTTACAACTGTACAAGACAAAAAGTTACATCAACTGGCTACATCAAACTTACTTACAACGTACATCTAACTTGATCCAGAAGCTACAAAATACATCAAAAGTAAAAAAAAGAATACATCAAAAGTAAAAAAAAGAATACATCAAAAGATCCTAAAATACATCAGTTTCCATCAAAATCGCTACTGGATCATATCCAAAAATCTACCTAACTAAACATGTCAGTCATCCAACTAAACTAGTCCTCCTCTGAATCCGTAGCAGCTACGTCATCAAAGGGATCATAATCCATATGGCCTCTAACCGAATGATCCTCATGCTCACTCTCTGATGCAGAGTCTATATATACTATCTTTGGAGTCTCAGGGATCACAATCACCTCCTATACTTCATCCTCATCCGACTCAACTGGATTACCAACTCCTACTCCAGCTATCCCGGTGTCTGCAATCACCTGCATGAGTAAGGCATGTAAGTCTACACCAGGTTCATCCTCGTTTTCCTGCTCCTCTTCAGGTCTTCTTCTGGGTCTTCTTCTGGATCTTCTTCTTCTGGGTCCTCCTCGGGGTCTTCCTCTATATGAACTCCATCCTCTTGGAGTTCAACTGGAGGTAGTTTTTCTGGTAGTGGTCCTGGTATCTCAGGTTCAGGACTAGGGTTCAATGGTATCTCTATACCATCCCCAGCAGGCTCTGGAAACTGTAGAAACCAATCAATGATCCCTGGTGGTACTGTCTAGGAATGTATGGGATGTCAGTAGGGATGTGTGCAATACTGGCAGGGTATGGTCTCCCATCCTCTAACCTAGTAGGAAAATACCGTAAGGGCATCATCAAAGTTATAATTCCCTCATTCTCCAACCATCTCTGCTCAAAAGCTGCTATAGCGGTGTATCTATTATACTGGGGGCCTAAACTCGTTTCCATCCATGCCCACTCATCCTTCCAGCTATAGCACATTCGATCATGAAACTTATTGATAATCTCATCAACTGTCCTAAATATATTCCAATTGGCTAGTTCCATCAATAGCCATTGTAATTTAACCCTATAATCAATGGGGGATACTTCTCCATTCCATCCAAACCGTATCCAACTATGAATTAATTCTCCCCCTTCGACCCTGTAAGTATATTAAACCAATTAATATTTCCTATGTTAAAGATTAAGGTTACTTATGTTATACAATCTTTTATCGCCCACTTAGTCTTACCCACTCTCAATATTCCTATAATGTCTATTTCTTTTAAGGTAGACGCTTCAAAGTGAGTTTACTAAAACTACGCTCTGATACCAACCGAGAACTGTTAAGCTCCGAAGTCGCAAAGTCGCAACAGTCCCCCGTGTAAACCATTCTATGATAGTAACTGGCCTCACAGTGCCTACCATAGAGATAATCTAAACAAGGCATCGACGACTCCTTGCTTTGAAGTAAACAGTTCGATTAATAATTATACTACAATTATGATAATTATCACAAAGTTCTATAAAACATAGATAATTATAAATAAGTCCACAGAGCTTCCCAGGAAGCTTTACACAAACACGACAGTTCACTAGATTACATAATAACTATTAGTCTTTCCTTCCTAATTACATGGTCATTCTAGTCACACATTATATTAAGTAACTTGATCCTCACACCCCTGGCTTCAAACGGACTAACCTCTGGGTAATTGTAGGGCGGCATAGTACTTGATGTGTTCACAAATCAGAACCTGCAAAAGGATCTATAAGGGTATGAGCAACTACAGCCTAGTAAGTTGAATTGGAAACTCATGAATGCATACAAGCACAAACAGGGTTATCAAACAATTATTTTCATGCAATGCAACAATCAAGTGTCATCGCACAACGTAATCCGTCCGTTGTGAAATAAGAGAAATTTCACCCACTCTAAATCCGGGTTGAGGAGTTCCATGTTATGCAGCAGCTCACAACCAAACCCAAGCTTGTGCAATAGAGACCTTGCTCCTCTCGTGACTACCTTCGAACCATTGACTTCACCCCCGCCGCGACCTCCTCTCTTGTCACTTAGTTCGACTGAGGATGAAGAAGGTAGTCACGGGAGGAGCGAGGTCTCCATTGCATAAGCCTGGGTTTGGTTGTGAGCTGCTGCATAACATGGAACTCCTCAACCCGGATTGGAGCGGGTGAAATTTCTCTGATTTCACAACGGACCGGGTTACATTGTGCGATGACACTTGATTGTTGCATTGCATGAAAATAATTGTTTGATAACCCTGTTTGTGCTTGTATGCATTCATGAGTCTCTAATTCAACTTACTGGGCTGTAGTTGCTCATACCCTTATAGATCCTTTCGCAGGTTCTGATTTGTGAACACATCAAGTACTATGCCGCCCTATAATTACCCAAAGGTTAGTCCGTTTGAAGCCAGGGGTGTGAGGATCAAGTTACTTAATATAATGTGTGACTAGAATGACCATGTAATTAGGAAGGAAAGACTAATAGTTATTATGTAATCTAGTGAACTGTCGTGTTTGTGTAAAACTTCATGGGAAGCTCTGTGGACTTATTTATAATTATCTATGTTTTATAGAACTTTGTGATAATTATCATAATTGTAGTATAATTATTAATCGAACTGTTTACTTCAAAGCGAGGAGTCGTCGACGCCTTGTGTAGATTATCTCTATGGTAGGTCACTGTGAGGCCAGTTACTATCAAAGAATGGTTTACACGGCGGGACTGTTGCGACTTTACGACTTCGGGCTTAACGGTTCTCGGTAGCTTAATTACGACTTAGGAATTAAAACTAGAATCTAGTTTAGGAGCCGAACCCCAAAATAGAATACAACGAATCATTAATACGTTATAGGTATACATGAGGAGAATGAGTTATATTATGAATTAGAATAAGAATCCATAAAATATAAATACTAAAAGAACCTATTTGTATTATAGGACACCCAGAAACAAATCAGCTCGCAACTAGAGGATCGAGCGATCGAGCAAATTCAAGTAAGTTGGGTTATTGCTTATTGTAATAGAGTACTAGTTTTGTAGTACTCGGAGACTTAGGCCTGTAATATGATTGTGATTGTAAATAGTTTGCGCATTGTTTGATGTATCTGAATTCGTGCTGGAATTTGTACTGTGAATGATTTTGTGACTGATTGAATTGGTATGAACTTGTTGAACACCCTAACCGGCATTTAATCTTAGTCGACCCACCCTAATAATCGAAAATGTTATGCATTGCAACCCGTTAGGGATCATAGGACTTTCCAACCAAATACCGACCCCTTCGAAAGGGATAGCGTAGGATTGCAAAAGGTCCCTTCTTCATCCTCAGTCGAACTAAGTAACAGGAAAGGAGGTCGCGGCGGGAGTGAATTCAATGGTTCGAAGGTAGTTACGAGAGGAGCGAGGTCTTCATTGCACAAGCCTGGGTTGGTTGTGAGCTGCTGCATAACATGGAACTCCTCAACCCGGATTAGAGCGGGTGAAATTTCTCTGATTTCACAACGTACCGGACTAACGTTGTGCGATGACACTTGATTGTTGCATTGCATGAAAATAATTGTTTGATAACCTTGTTTATGCTTGTATGCATTCATGAGTCTCCAATTCAACTTACTGGGCTGTAGTTGCTCATACCCTTATAGATCCTTTTGCAGGTTCTGATTTGTGAACACTTCAAGTACTATGCCGCCCTAAAATTACCCAGAGGTTAGTCCGTTTGAAGTCAGGGGTGTGAGGATCAAGTTACTTAATATAATGTGTGACTAGAATGACCATGTAATTAGGAAGGAAAGACTAATAGTTATTATGTAATCTAGTGAACTGTCGTGTTTGTGTAAAACTTCTTAGGAAGCTCTGTGGACTTATTTATAATTATCTATGTTTTATAGATCTTTGTGATAATTATCATAATTGTAGTATAATTATTAATCGAACTGTTTACTTCAAAGCGAGGAGTCGTCGACGCCTTGTGTAATTATCTCTATGGTAGGCACTGTGAGGCCAGTTACTATTATAGAATGGTTTATATGGCGGGATTGTTACGACTTTGCGACTTCGGGGCGTAACAGTTTATAGTAAGTTGAGGGATAAGTTTTTTTTATCCTTAAGTTAGGAAAAAAGTTGAACTGGGCCTCCCACCATGGGACTAAGAAGACATTAGAGTACTTGGTGGAGTGGTTTCACTTAAGGAGGATCAAATAGTTTGCAAGATTTGTCTTAAGTTTTGGGAAGTGGCTTTTCAAGAAGTATTAATGCATTATGTATGGAATATAACTCTAACACTATAAATATGTTACTTAAATTTTATGTTGAAATCTTGTATAAGAATATCTGGTCATGATACTTTGAGTTTGACTTACTTTGGTAAAAGAATTTCCAATGTGATTTATTATATTGGATAAGAAAATATTTGAAACCAAGTGTTTATGAAGTTAATGACAGGTGAAGTACAAATTTTACCTTATCCTCATCTCGAGGATGGCAAAAACGAACCGTCTTCAGGTACCAAAAGTTGAAAAAAGAAAATTTAAGCGAACACCTAGAAGTGGGGGCGTTACAGTAAATAGATAAATTCTAGAAAATTAGAATATGGGAATTAAAAATGTTTTCAACATGGTACATAGTAAAAGTATTTGGATATTGTAACTATATATATTATAATCATACTTTCAATTACTAATTAAGCTATTTTCATATAAAATTACACAATAAATGATATCATCAATTAATTACAAGAAATTTTCTATGAACTTGGAAAAATATGTAAAATGTTTGGACTAATTTATCCTTGTAAGAAGGATGGCTTATCGCTTTAGTAGTGAAATTACATTTTTATCTTTAGAAAGTCAGTTAATTATCTAAATAATCATGTTAATAAGAAAAATAATTCCTATTCATCCATATATTGTCATGCCACTATAGAATCCACTTAAACTTGAATTCATTTATCATTTTGCCAAAAATCATTTATATTTAGAAAATAACAGCTTGTATAGTTTTTGCAAACAAAAATAAAATAAATAATAAATATTTGAATCTCCAAAAGTCCTTTTATTGGTATAAAGCAAATATCATGTGGAGTATATGATAAACTATTTAAACCTAAACAACATTTCTTAAATATTTGAAAATTCATTTCAAAATTTGTTGAAATAGGGTAAGATTGTAAGAATAATACACAAAACTAAAATAATTCATCAAAATAATTTTTTTCCCATGATATAGACACAAAATAACTTAAGAATAAATTTTCAAGATTTTTCTCATATGATTTAATATTCTAGAAATTATTCGAAAATCAGAGTGGAAATGGGAACTCATTAGTGCAGTTGTCTTTGGCTATTGTTTGGAGGTATGGGTTGTCAGAAGCTTTCAAAGGGTGGTACTTTACTTGTGCATGGTAGGATGTGATGTCAAGTCTTCAATTGCAATCAAACTCCACGCAACAAGCTAATAGTATATGTTTTCTTCAATTTTTCCTAAAATTTTTATAATATTTTAAGCTTGAACTAGAATTTCTTTAAGCCCTATCACAGTCATTCTTTCTAAATTGTAAAAATGAATGGGAGCTAATGATTTTATAGATGCCATGGTTGGTTAAATTTGCATGTAATGTAGAAACACTTATCTAAATTCTCCAATTCTTTGATTTATTCTTCTCATATTTGTCTCCTAACAATATGGAATTAGTCATCCCTATTGGTCCAAAAGGTTACCACATTGATGTAGGTCTGATTCTTTGAATTGGAAATCCTTTTGTTGTCTATTTATTAACTATTAGATGTTTTGGTTGTATTATATATTTGGGGGTCTTTATTAATTTACGTGTATATATTTAACGTACTAATGTATTTAGTGAATATATATGTAATGTGAGTCCCACAAGTCGACAACTTGGAAGTAATACCTAGAAACTTAGGACATCTACAGAAGCGGTTTGCATAGGTTCGGATTTAGCTGTAACTACCCAAAAGTTGTTTAAAGCAACTTTGTAAATTTAATGAAACGGAATACTAAAACATTACAATAGGTTAATATGATAAAATTAACTCACTCGTTAGTAAAATTTCTAAAGATTTCGAAGAACGATCCAAAAATACAAGAAGAGCTTAGAATTAACTTAAATAAACAAGAAGAATAATAAATAATAAAAAAAATATTTTATATAATAAAAACAAAATAATAATAACAAAGCATATTAGATTAATAGGGGTTGCATAAATTGCAGTAAAAGCTTCTATTTGTAAAGAAAACTAACCCTAAATAATTAAATATAATAAAATAAGATGGACAACTTTAGGAAGCTAATAAACTTAGTTGATTGTAAAACAAGGTGTTTCTTGTTGCTGGTTTTGGAGTGAAAACCATCAACTACACATGGTTTTAAGGGATAATAATGACACTTAGCATAAGAAGCTTAAAGGACCCTACACTTGTCCTATATGCACCTAGTCACTTTACTAAGCTTACAAGCTATAAATACCCTTTTCCTAGCTATTTTAGACTCTTCAAATATACTGGAAAGTGAGCAAAATTTGTGAGATATTTTTTAGATATTTTGTGATTTCTAAAAAATTAGGTAGTAATCTACAAGATCGGGTTTCACTAATTGAGAAGCTACCTAACAACAAATGGCCGCCACCACCCAAACCCTAAGTACTCTGCCTACCTTGGCTAATAACCACCCTTAAGTTGCCGATGGCTAGAGCTTTTACTGATGATGATCTAACCTCTAGCCCGATTTTTAAAAATTCATAAAAATTATTAATTATCGTCTAAAAATTTTAGAAAAATTTATTCTAGCATTATTTTGTCTAAAAATTTACTTTGGCATTATTTTGTAAAATTTATTCATCTACTATATAACTCTTAAGAAATGGGACTTTTGGAATTGAATTTTGGTTTGATTTTTAGAAACCCAAACGACATAGTTTCTCTACTAAAATTTTCCTGTGAACACTCTAAATCATGTATAAAATTGCTAAATAAAAATTCTCACTAAAACTTATTGTCTTATTTGGGTCAATTTTTCACTTGTGAAAAAAATCGATAAGCTGGAAATTATAAGAACTTTACTATTTTTTAACATATCTTGTTTAAATCTGATCACCAAATTTATTTGAGTGAATAATTGTTACATGTAACATGTTGATCTTGATTTCAAGGGGAAATGTTGAACATATTAAAAAGATGGGCTTTTCAAAGTTAGATTCAATGATTTTCGCTTAAAATTTCAAGTGTTAATCTTTGTTAAGCGAGGAAGTTAGCTATTTTGGTTGAAAATCCAAATAATCATTAGAAAATATAGTATATAAGCCGCTGTACATGCTTATTTTGTCATAAAACAATATCTTCTGGACTAACTTTATGAAATTTAAGTGTTTAGGTTGACTAGATAAGGAAATAGCCCCATTTAATGAAGTTTGAGATTATATGAATTTGTGTAGAATGCTTCTCGAACCTTACATGTTGTTAGGATTGAAGTCGTAATTTCATGAAGCCTAAATTGGAGGGAAAGGAAGTGCGAATTATGGAGTTTTGTTGATTTGAGTAAAGTTGATAGTTTTAGAAGGTTTTGTAGAGCTTTCTTGACTAAGTCAACCTTAAGCCACCCATGGTAGAAACTTCAATGGTTCCTTGAAGAAAAACTATACCCAAAACCTTAGTAGAGACTTCAGTAGAAGGTATGAAGACCTTAGGATTTCCTTCTAAAAGGTTAAGTTGAAGGTTTCTCTAACTTATAAGAAGAAATAAAAAACTTAATACCCATAACAAACATCTAATTAACATTACAAGGATGTCAAAACTAAGTGAAAGTATAATGTTTAAGTCACCTTTATATTGAATTATGTAATACTAAAATATGAATTGTAATATAGGAATTATTGAAGAAGGAGGAGCTAATGTCTTGAAATCGTAAAAGCAATAGTAAATCTAAGTAAGTAAGATTGATGCTTAATGACATTTTGGGGTACTCTATTACAAGTACTTGGAGGTTGAAGAATATATTTTTTGTACTTGTAAAATAGTTGTTTATGTGCATGCAGTGTACATGATTGGAATTTGTTGTGTTGATGTGATAGCTCTGTTACTTATGTTATTTGTTGTGTTGAATTTGGTTTTGCATCTGAATGTCTGAAATTAATTGACTACCTTATAAATGGACTAACCTGTACTCGGATTAAAAACTTTAATTGGACGTGCATTGCAACTTACTAGGGGAAACGACTAAGATTTCCAACCAAATACCTACCCTTCGATGCGCTAACACAATAATTGCCCTTCCCCTACTCTTAAGGTTGAATTAAGTGATAAGAGAAGGGGTTGCAGTTAGGTTGGGGGTAGTAGGTTTGAAGAGCTCTTAAGGGGAGCATGTCTTTATTGCACAAGCCTAGGTCTAGTCGGAAGGCAACGTGGTCG
Organism: Lumnitzera racemosa; assembly: GCA_024138005.1. Lineage (NCBI taxonomy): Eukaryota > Viridiplantae > Streptophyta > Magnoliopsida > Myrtales > Combretaceae > Lumnitzera > Lumnitzera racemosa. The sequence goes on from JAMXBC010000033.1 coordinate 63,007, forward strand.
AAGTATACCTCCATTATGCAAAACCCCTCAACTCGAGTTAGAGTAGGCGTTAATTCCCTAACTTTACAGCAGACTAGACAAGGTTGTGTAGATGACATATGATTTGTTGCATTGCATTAATTAATTGTTTGAAACCCTAATTGTGACTATGTCTTACATATCCTTCTATCTCAATCCCATCTTACTGAGTAGTTGTTTGCTCACTTCCCCATAGATTGTTTTGTAAGTATCCGGTAGATATGCAGCGTTACTTTTATCCTCATGTTAGTTACTTTTGGGGGCTAGGAGTGTGAAGGAATGAAGATCAATCTGGATCTTTTGAGTCTTTTGTGTATTCGTTTTTTTTTGGGTTGAATTTTTTGGGCTACTCAAGTGACCTAAAGAGATTCCTAAC
>JAMXBC010000330.1:0-27181 GCA_024138005.1 Lumnitzera racemosa
TAAAATTTGGGCAATAAACCAGGGCTAAAGTTGTTTTAGTTAAGAGAAGACCTAAAAACAAACAACTTGGCTTTCTTCTCCTTTTTAAGAAAGTAAAGTATATTAACTCTAAGAGGGATAATGAGGGGGATTTTTTGCATTTGACGAATTCACATTTTTGATATGTTAACATTCATAAAAGCAATGGGGTTTTTTATCCCCAGTTGAATTTAAAGATAAAGTTTTGTTTCTCCTGAAAGTTGCCCGGGGAACTTCTAAATGATTTTTTGGAGAGAAATCTCCAATAAAGAGCTTTAGGGGAGCAAATCCAAAGTTCTACATTAAAAAAGAGTAGTACTTGAGTCTTCATTACTTCAAGTGAGGACGATTTATGGAAGTACAAAGCCCGGGAGCAGTGGGGGAGCATGATCTATTACCTTTTTTCAGGTATTAAAGGGTTTCTAGTAAATGGGGGCATTTTTACCGCCTTTGGGCTTCGCCAGCAAATTTTTGATAAGAGAAGAATTTTTGTGTGTATTGTTGGGGGGGGGGGGGGGGGGGGGATAATCACAGGACTTGGAAAATTTTAAAAGGTTGTGGCCTCAAGTAACAGGCCAAGCGACTCTTGGTTGATCTAAATTTTGCTTTAAAAAATCTTTTTAATCAAGGGGATATTACAAGTTATCAGATCCTGATTTGGTATTGAGGACTTGGGGGCTCCTAATTTTGTGCCTTCAATTTTCAAACTTTCTCTTTCTAATTTGAAGAAATTAAAACTGAAGTGGCAAGATTAAGGAGACTCAAAAAGGGAATTTTTTGAGTTTTAAAGAACTTTCCCAAAAAAGAGGAGCAACTTTTCCCCTTTTTCCCTAGTCCTCAAACCCAGGGGACGGACCCCCATTTAACTCCAAATTTCCCCACCTAAAGCTCCCCAGAAAAAGAAAAAAAAAGGGGGATAAAGGTCTAAAGAGAAACTAAAGGGAACCCAGCAAGCCCATTCGGAAAGGTGCTGGGATGAGAGTGGGAGGATAATCTGAGGAGGAGAAGATAGCAAATGATGATAAAGGAAAAGAGGCTAACTGACTTTTTTTCTTTTCTTTTTTTTGTATTTTGTTGTTTTAGAATGATTTTCTAGTTAGAGCTTCCTCACTGATGTGCTATTAAAGGGAAACCCCATATCATGAGTTTGTCGTATTTTTTTTTTTGTTTTATCTTGATGGTCAACTGCTTTTTGTTGTTGAGTTGTATGGTTTTAGGAGCTGTAATCTTAATGATATAAGAAGCAGAAATGGTAAAAACTACATATTTTAGGAAGCCCAAATTCTTTTTATTTATAAATTTCATCTTTTAATTCTCATTTTTCTCTGTTTACTCTAGTTTGCTTCCCCGACATTGAAGACAATGTCTTTCATAAAGTGAGGGAAGGGAAAACCCTATGTTTATCAAAAGTATTCCATTTAAAAACTTTTTGTTCTGAAGTTAAGATTTTAATAAGTGGGTTTTTAAAAATTTGGCATGTAGTACTAGATTTTGTACAAATACTTCTGTGGACTTGGTGACATGAAAAATTTGTAGGATAAAATCTAAGTGAAGCAAACTTACTTGTTATTTAAGAATGAATTTAGGGGTTAGAAGGGGAATGGAGTCTTAGTTAAAAACTAATTGGTTGTACTTCAAATTTTTTTTAAGTAATATGCTATTTTTCAAACCTTTGGGAGTTCTTTTAATCCAAAGTGAGAAGAGCAAATGAAGTACTTCATTTGTGATATTTTCTTGAAAATCTCTTCAAAATTTAGAGAAATTGAAGTGAAGTTTTTTAAAGGACTAAATTCAAAGGGCGGCCTTTAGCCCTTCAAAAGAGCAAATTTTTGACCCCCTACAATGAAGTTTTTTTTTACCTTACAATAAAGATTTTAAGGACAAGTTAAAAAGAACTTTTGTCCCCCCAGAAGAGCAGGTTTTGACTCCGCCTTGACTTGTTTTTATAATCAAGTTAGTAAGGGCCGGGTTCGTTTTTCAGAAGAGCAAAGTTGACTTCGTTGTGATCTTTAGATCTTCTTGTATTTTAAAAAAAATGAGAAGCAATGTGTAAATTTTTCTTGAGAGATTCCATAAAAGAAAAAATTTGGGGAAAAAGATGGATCAATATACTTTTTTTCTAATTAGTGTTTTAAAGAAAAATTGAAGGGGTTTTTACCATTAAGGAAAAAAAGGGGAAATTAACCATTTTCATTGCTTTTTGGTTTTGTGTTAACCTTGGCCCTTTGAAAGCTTTTGTAAATAGTAAGGGTGAAGCGTGTTTTACTTTGATTAGTTTTAAAAATATTTTTTTTTGTGTTCTAAGAATAAATGGGTTGTACAAAGTTAACCCACGATGCTTTTTTAAAATATGAATGATTTTTTTTGAGTTTTATTGAGGATAAGAAGGTTTAAGTGTAGGAATTTTGAAAATGTCAATTACTCCCCTTCAAAGGGGCATTTTTGGAAAAATTGATCGTAATTGGATTTAATTCTTAATTTTGGGTATTTAAAATTGTTAAAATATGATTTAAGTAAATCATGAGTAAGGGGTAAATATCATAAACCAACAATTTTTTAAAGTCAATTAGGGCTGGGGGAAGGGGAAAAACATTGAAATGTATCAAATTTACTCAATCAGGGCATGAAAAAAAGGGAATGAAAAGACCGCACAAATTTTCCCCTCAATAGGGGTATGTTTGAGGAAAGTTTTGATGACTCCTTATCAATCAGGGCTGTGATTACATAGTAGGAGGGTAATCATTCCCTCAATCACGGGAGTGATAGATGAAATTTAAACGATGAGGAGTTCACTAATTCATCTTAGCCAGTTTGGGTGAAGAAAATTTTTATTTTCCAAAACCATCATTTTTTTTTGAGTCATGGGTTGATGAAGGGTACAACGTTCTTTTCAACCTTTTCATAGAACATACGTGGAAAAAATCGGTGATTCTGAAAAGGGGGAATTTTATCATTTGCGGAAATAAAAAAAAAATATTGTAACTTGTGGAAAGAACGACCCATCTTTAGAACTTTAAATTTCCCAAAAGAAAAACCAATCATCCCCATCTATACCTCATTTCCTTATATAGAGTTTGTTAAGTGTTGTAACATACACTTCCCAAAAAGACTCGAGGGATGACAGGATTTATTTTTTATTACATTGTAAACACTTCTATAGGAAATTCAAAAGGGGGGGATTTTTTACTTGTCTTATGTTAATTTCATTGTTGTATTACATTGTATTAAAACTTTTTTCATTTCTTGCGTATGAGTAGTGTTTTGCCCCAAATAGGAGAAAAATAATAGTGCCGTCGTGAAACTAATCAGGGTAGAAATTGACTTTATTGTTGCTATCATAATATAGTTACACAAGGGGGACAACTTAACCAAGTTGAAGCATCCCTTTTAATACCTGAGAAAAAAAAAGCTATGGGATAAATTTACAAAATACCTGTTTTATATAACTTTTTTTTTATATCACAACAGTTTTAACAAACTCCATCTCCAAAATTAAAGTATCAATTAAACTTTTTAAAAACCACAGGGTTTTTTAGACTATATAAATAATTAGGAAACAGTGAGCACCTAGAGAATTTCCCAATTATTTCCTCAAATCTAAAAAAAAAGTCAAAAGAAAGGTCAAAACCTGGTTGAGTTGATTTTTTCTTTCCCCTTTTCTCAATCAATAGCATACAAAACTTGAGGTTAGCATATTGGAACATCTTACTTCACTCATTACCTAAAAAAAGTCTTGGAATTGGATAACACTAATAAGTGGATAAGCAAAGAGCCAAACAATCCAAACGGGGTTTTAAATTTTAAAATAAAATACAATGAAATCAATCAAATGAATATGCACAATGTTAACCGGTCCATTGTAAGGGTTTGCAAATTACATCCTTTCCCCAACCTGGATTAGGGGTTTTATCGCGATTCAAATCAAACCAAATCTGGGCTTGTGCAAAGGATAATACCCCTCCTAGATTGCCTTCGAACTAAAACCACGCCCTGCAACCCCCCTCTTACACTTAGTTGACTAAAAATAAGGAAAGGGCCCTTTTTGCATCCTATCGAAGGAAGTCGGTATTGGCCTGACACCCCAATCGTTTCCCCTTAATGGGGGGTTTTGCATGTTCTTTTCATTTTTAGTCAAAAAATCTTAGTTGTAATCAAAGGTTTATTTTAAAAAAGTTCTACATTATAAATACATTGCAAATGCAAAACAGCACACCAAGGAAATTTAACTCCCACACAACTAAAAAAACATACAATTACGGCTACGTATAATTAACTAATTAAAATACATCCAAAAAATACTCTTAAGTCTCTAAATATTTAATATATACCCCAAAAAGCGATGAAGCTACAAAACCCAACTTCCTTTTTTAAATACTTACTACGGAAGACTTAGCTATCAATAGTCGACTATTGGGAAACTTTTACATACACACAAAACCCAAATTTATTTTCCTAATAATTATGAAAATAATAGGGGTTTTTCTAAAACAGTTTTATTTTTATAAAAAACATTACACAATAAAAATTTAGTTCTATTTTTATATATATATCAGTTAAGTTATTGATTATTGATAATATATGTAATTTATAATATTATATTATAATCTTTCGTCATATCAAAACGAATTTTTAATTTTATTAATCCGTTTTAATTTTTTGAGAACTGTATACGCCCATTCTAGATATTAGATTTATGGTTTAAATTTTACCTAAGATTATCCATTTTAGTAAAATTAGTATTTTTGGGCTCGCATAAACCTAACAAAGTGTTAGGGCCCTAATTAAAAAAATGACTTTTAAGGGGTATTAAATTTTTTAATACAATTATACATAGCTAGTAAATATTTTTGTTTTTTCTAATTTTGTTATTAAACTGTTTTTCCAAAATTCTTTTAAAATAATTCAAATTTAAAAGTATTATCAAACCTTAATACAAAATAATATCTCGGTCAGTAAAATTTATTAATTATTAAAAAACATTTTTTATCTAAAGATAGTACACCCTACGGTTTTTATTTAAATTTTCTTCTTTTTTAACTTTTATTACAAAAAATACTCGATTTGTAATTTAAGCTATTTTACACGTAAATTCTATTAAATGTTGGGTTTACCAATATTACCTTAAAATTTCTATGACTCCTAAAAATTGGGAAACAGCTATTTATTTTAAAAATTCAAAATTTTCACCAAATAACCTTATTTTTTTCCAATTTCACCCTATTTTAAAGCTATTTTTGGGCAAAAATGCAAAAAAATTTTTAAAATTATTAAAATAAAATTTGGGATGCATGGAAATTATCAATATTATACAAATCCTACACAAAAAATTTGAGCTAAAAACAATATCATTTAGTATATTTTTTTTCGAAATTCAAATTTCAAATGAATGTAGTTTTTTTAAGAAAGAATACAAATATTAAAATTTTTCAAAATAAAAAAATATACACAAAATTTTTTTAAAGTAACCTAACTAAAATTTTTTTTTTTATTTTTTTTTGGGGTTTTTTGGTTTTCCCTTTACAAATTATTAAAAAACAGGTAAAAATGACCTTCGTATTTTTGGACTTGGGGGCCAGCATGTTTGGGGGGCTATGGGAAGCCCTAGACACTGGGGTACCCCTTGTAGTGAAGTGGCTCATAGAAATCTTTGGGAGCCCTGAAACTCTAAATACGGAAATTTTCTTTGTTTTCCTAAATTTTTTTTCTCTTTTTTTCCCAAATTTCTTATTTAGTTTTTTTGGCCTGTAAATTGTGAATAAGTATAAAGCCCATTTATACTTTTTGGGAGTTGTTTTGCTCCCCCTTTGATTTTTTTTTAATTTTTTTCCCTTCTTTTCCCCCCATAAAATTAAGTGGAGTTGCCCCTTTGTTTAAAACATTTTTATTTAGAAAATTTGGGAGGTCCTACAACAAGCCACAATGATTCTCCAGCAATTCCCTGCCGAAATTGTTTACTAATAGATTTGCAATTTTTTTAGATTTTAGGTATGTTTTATTAATATTTTGTTATTTATTTTAAAATTAAGTTTTATATATCACGGTATTATCACGTGAGTATATAACAACAAGTATAAATTTAAATTTCAACATATTTTATTTTTTTAAAATATGTTTTTTAAATTTTTTTGTAAAATTTATATATATATATAATATAAATTAGATAATTTTAGAGTTTAATTTACGGGGATAATTTTATTTATATGAGGTATATATAAAATACGAGTATATTTTATATAAATTAATTAAATTTTTTCTTATTTTTTAGCTTAATTAATTTTCTTTAAATTTTCCCTTGCATTCTGAAAATTAATTTTTAAGGTTCCGAGCAATTTAATATATATTAAATAATCAACTTTTAGGGGTAAAATTTGGGGTTTTTGGGTTGCTTTTTCAAAATTAAATTCACTATTTCCCTTTTTTTAACTTTTTTTTTTAGTCGAAAGTTTTAGTTTAATCGGATAACTTTCCTAAAAACCCTAAATTTAGCTCAGTTATCCTAAATAAATTTTATGAGCTTACAATAGTACGTTAAGACTTACAACATCACTTAATAATCAAGTGTATGAATAGTTTTTTTTGAAAAAATTTTAATTCTATGAATTTGCCTTAATGAATCTAAGTGGGTGGGCCCAAACTTTGACTTAGGATAGATTTCGATAAATAGTCGAGAGATAACCTTTTTGAAAAAAATTTAGTTTATTGGAACAACTTACCCCTAAAAATAAGATATTATGGGCAAGTTTTGTATTTTTAGGGAATCGAAAATTAAACGACATTAATGGACCGAGTTGGCTGTTAATGGGAAGGATTCTAATAGTACATTTAGGTTTAGAAGTAAGTAGTTTGGGGGGGAAAAATACTTACATACTGTAATTGCCCCCTAATACAAGTATTAGGTTAAAAAAGTATTTTGGTAATATCATGCAAAATAATGAAACAAGTCTGCATTTTAAGTATGTTGTTAGTAATTTTTTGTAACCCATTGTGTTAGTGGCATTTTTGTTGATTAGTGAAAACTTGAAAAATTTGGATTGTAAAAAAAGAAGAATAATGTACTGGGTTGAACCTTTTTCCCAAAAGACAAACCTATTTTTCATCCAGCATAAAATGGCGGGAACTTACCTGTTAACCGATTTAAGCTAGAACATGGAAATTTCAATTGTAAAACTAAAAAAGTTTTATTTAGAGGCGATAGAAATCTAACTTTTTTTGGGGTGTAAAAAGTCAAAAAGATCATGTAAAAATGTGGTGGGGTGCAGTGGTTGTGACCTAATGTCAACTATCCTAAACTAATTTTGTACTAAGAACTTTAAGCAAAAGAATGATTTTGGGGTAACTTTTGATTAAACCAGGGCCAAAAACAAAAAGGCCAATCTGGGGGACAAGCCCCAAACTTACCAAAAGTTTGAAAAAGAGGATGGGAAAACGCATGAGAGAATAGAAAAAAATGAAAGTAAAAAAACCCATAAGAGCTCCAAAGATATAAACAGTAGAATTTCCCAAAGACTCAACACAGCTCGATATGAGTAAACTTTGTCTAGAGATTACTTACTTCTACCTTGTTTTAAGGGGGTTAGGATAAGGGGGGGGTAAAGAAAAAAGCAAGGGTTATGAAAAAAAAAATATCCAAATGTAAAAAATGATAATTCAAATGTCGGGGTGACCAGTATAAGGAGTATTTTTACCCGAGAAATTTTTAGGCAACTTGCTTAAAAAGGGAAAAAACCAAAAAAGGGGACTATCTTAAAGAAATAATGTACAAAGTATAAAAAAGGGGGGAAAAAAAAAATATTCATGGAAAAAAAACAATGTTACATAGTAGATTCTATGAGTGGCCCCAAAACCCTAGCAAAATAATGGGGGGTGTTTTTTGGAGGAGCAAAACAAAAGAAAATTGATCGGGGGTCTGAGCAGAGTGGCTAAAGATTAGTTTAGGGCAGATCCTTAGTTTTGGGTATAATGGAGTCAAACAAGTGTTGGCTCAACAGACCCAAAAAGGGGGATTTAAAGGTTGGGCACTGTCCCCGGCATTCTTTCAATCAGCACACAATTTTTTTGAGGATGGGCAATCTTTGGTTTTAGCACATAGAATTGATCAACAATAAGGGTAACTTAATTTAGCAGAAGCTAGTCGGTGCATGAGGATTTGAACCCAAAAATCCAACGGGTCTTTACTTACCCCCACAAGGATATGGTTAAGTCGGAATTTTTTTAAAGGGTTTCCAAAACCCCCCATAATCTTCGGGTATTTCCTAATTTTAGGCTTGTCATTAATTTTTGAGGGGATTTAAAAGGGTCCACACCCTTTGGGCAGATGCTTTATTCTCTTCTTGCTCAGGAAACCTTTTTCTTTACTAAGTGTCCCACATAAGTCTTTTAAAATTAAATTGTTTCATCGCCCACCTTTTGGGCCTTCTTAACATTCGTCGATGGCTTCATTGATCTATCGAGTAACTTTTATTGTAAATTTTTTTGTGGGAACGTACTCCCCCTCTCGCATAAAGTTTTTTATTCGAAAAAAATAACACATGGGTGTAATAAAGGGGGCAACTCGAGAAAAACCAAAAACAGTCTCAAAAGGGGGGCTATTTTGGGGGTGTTATGTACTATTTAGTTGTAAGCGAATTCAACCATTTTCAAGCAAATTCAACCATTAGCCCAACAACTAAGTTCTTTTCCCCTATTTGCTTAGACAACGAAACCAAAATTTTGATTGACTATTTTTTTTTTTGGCCATCCCTTTTTTGGGGGGGCAGGAAGTCTTAGCATTTTGGTCCCCATTCCACCCCAAAAATTCTCCAAAAAGACTCAAGAATTTGGGTCTCTATCTGATAATACTTTCGTACACCTAAAGAGCAATTTCTTACAAGAAAAAATAAGCAATAGCCCCAAAACATCATTACCTTAAATAAAAGGGACAAAATTATCAAACTTTTTAAATTTATAGATGACATTAAAGGGAATCTTTGCCCGGGAAATTCGTGGTATTTCCCAAAAACAAAGTCCATTTCCCAATTAAAAATTTTGGTCTCATCAAACAGGCAAAGGCATACTTTCCCGTACTCCTCGACCTTGGACCCCCCTTACATGGGGCATAGCCCCTTTAACAAACTTTAAAAACATTCCGCCCCCTTCTTGACTAAAAGAAAAAGCCTACCCCAAAGCTCTATTTCCTTTTCTCCCAAAAGGGCCGAAAGTTCCCCCTTATAGGTTCCCTCATCAGCAACTCTCTTTTGGGGAACAAGTTAGCACACATAATTGTCCTCCCCCCAAAAAAAGTACCAAATTTTTTATATGAACCCCTCCCGTATTTTAAAAAATTTTAAAAAAAAACCCCCCTTTAAAAAAACCCTTTTTTAAAAATTTTAAAAAAAAAAAAAGGGCCCCAAAAAGGGGGCCCCAAATTTTTTTTAATTTTTTTTTTTTAAAAAAAAAAATTTTTTTTTAAAAAAACCCAAAAAATTTTAAAATTTTTTAAGGGGGGGCCCCCCAAAATTTTAAAATTTTTTTTTTTTCCCCCCCTTTTTGGGAAAACCCCTTTCCCAAAAAATTTTTTTTTCCCCAAAAACCCCCAAAAATTTTTAAAAAAAACCCCCCCCAAACCGGGGGCCCCCCCCGGGGGGCCCCCCTTTTTTTTTTAAATTTTTTTCCCCCTTTTTTAAAAAAAAAATCCCCAAAAAAAAACCCCTTCCTTTTTTTAAAAAAGGGAAATTTGGGAACCCCAAAATTTTTAAAAAAAAAAAAAAAATTTTTTTGGGAAAAAAAAACCCCTTTCCCAAAAAAATTTTTTCCCCCCTTTTTTTTTTTTTTTTCCCCCCCCGGGGGCCCCAAAGGGGGGCCCCCCCCCGGGGGGAAAACCCCCTTTTTTTTTTTCCCCTCAAAAAAAAAAATGGTTAAAAATTTCCTTTTCCCCCCCTTTTTCTCCCCTTTTTTAAATTTTTTTTTTTTTTTTAAAAAAATTTTTTTTTAAAAAAAAAAATTTTTTTTCCCCCCCCCTTTTTTTTTTAAAAAAACCCCCCTTTAAAAAAACCCCCCCCCTTTTGCCCTTTAAAAAAAAAAACCCCCAAAAAAAATTTTTAAAAATTAAAAACCCAAAAAATTTTTAAAAAATTTTAAAAACCAAAACCAAAAAAAAAAAATTTTCCAAAAATTAAATTTTTTTTTTTAAAAAAACCCCCCCCCCCTTTTAAAAAATTAAAAAACCCCCCAAAAAAAAACCCCAAAAAAAAAAAGGGCGTTAAAAAAAAAAAAATTAAAAAAACCATTTTTTCCCCTTTTTTAAAAAAAATTAAAATTTTAAAAAAAAAAAACCCCAAAAAAAAAATTTTTAAAAAAAATTTTAAATTTGGTTTTTTTAAAAAAAAAAATTTTTTTTAAAAAAAGGGGGCCCCCCAAAATTTTGGGTTTAAAAAACCCCAAAAAACCTTTTTTAAGAAAAAAATTTAATAAAAAAAAAATTTTATTTTTAACCCCTTTTTTGGGTTTTGGGCCCCCCCCTTTTTTAAAAATTTTTTTTTTTAAAAAATTTTTTTTTTTTTTTTTTTTAAATTAAAAATATTTTTTATTTTTTTTCCCCCCCCTTTTTTTTTAAAAAAATTTAAAAAAGGGGGGGCCCCCCCCCAAAAAAAAAACCCCAAACCCCCTTTTTTAAAAAATTTTAAATTTCCCTTTTCCCCCTTTTTCCCCCAAAAATTTTTCCCCTTTTTTTCCCCTTTTTTTGGGGGGGAAAAAAAATTTTAAAAAGGAAAAAAAAAAAAAAAGGTTTTTTCCCCAAAAAAAATTTTCCCCAAAAAACCCCCAAATTTTAAAGAAAAAATTTTTTAAAAAGAAAAAAAAAAAAAAAAAAAATTTTTAATTTTCCCTTTTTTTTTTTTTTTTTTTGGGGAATTTTTTTTTTTTCTTTTTTTTTTTTCCCCCCTTTTTTCCCCCCCCTTTTCCCCTTTTTAAAACCCCCCCCTTTTTCCCCCCCCCCCCAAACAAAAAAAAAAACAACCAAAAAAAAACCGGAAAAAAAAAACCCCCAATTATTTTTAAATCCCCCCCCCTTTTTTTCCCTTTTTAATTCCCCCCAAAAAAATTTTAAAAAAAAAAAATTTTTTTTTTTTTTTTTAAATTTTTTAAAAAAAATTTAATATTTTGGAAATTTTTTTCCCCAAAAAAAAAAAAAGGGAAAAAAAATTTTTTTTTTTTTTTAGGGGTTTTTTAAAAAAAAAAAAAAAAAATTTTTAACCCCCAAAAAAACCCCCAAAATTTTTAAAAAAAGGAAAAAAAAAAAAAATTTTTTAATTTTTAAAAAAATTCCCTTTCCCCCCAAAATTTTTTTAAAATTTTTTTAAAAATGAATAAAAAAAAAACCCCCCCCCTTTTTTAAAATTTTTTTAAAAAAATAAAAAAAAATTTTTTTAAAATTTTTAAAAAAAAAAATTTTTTCCCGGAAAAAATTTTTAAAAAAAAGGTTTTAAAGGTTTTTTTGAAAAAAAAACCAAAAAAAAATTTTTTTTTTTTTTTTTTAAAAATTTTTTTTAAAAAAATTTTTTGGTTTTTGAAAAAAAAGGGGAAAAAATTTTTTTTTTGGGGAAAAAAAAACCCCCCCCCCACCCCTTAAAAAAAAAAACCCTTTAAAATTTTTTTTTTCCCTTTAAAGGGGGGTTTAAAAAAAAAAAAATTTTAAAATTTCTTTTTCCCCCAAAAAATTTTAAAAAATTTTTTTCCCCAAAAAAAATTTAAAAATTTAATTTAAAAAAAAATTTAAAAAAAAAGGGGGAAAAAAAATTTTTTTTAAAAAATTTTTTTTTTTTTTTAAAACCTTTTTTTTTTTCCCCCAAAGAAAAGGGGTTTCCCTTTTTTTTTAAAAAAAATTAAAAAAAATTTTAAAAAAAAAATTTTTTTTAAAAAAAAAATTTAAAAAAAAAAAAACCCCAAATTTTTTAAAAAAGGTCCCCAAAAGGGAAAAAAAAAAAATTTTTTTTTTTAAAAAAAAAAGAAAAAAAAAAAAAAAAAAAGGGGGAAAAAAAAAAAAAATTTTAAAAAAAAATTTTTTAAAAAAATTTCCCCTTTTTAAAAAAATTTTCCCCAAAATTTTAAAAAAAATTTTTTTTTTTTTAAAAAAAAAAAATTCCAAAAATTAAAAAAAAAAAAATTTAAAAAAATTTTAAATTTTTTCCCCCCCCCAAAAAAAAAAAAATTTTTTTTAAAAATTTTTTTTTTAAAATTTTAAATTTTTTTGGCCCAAAAAAATTTTTTTAAAAAAATTTTTTTAAAAAAAATTTTTTTGTTTTTTTTTGGGGGGGGTTTGGGGATTTTTTTTTTTTTTCCCAAATTTTTTTTTTCCTTTGTTTTTTTCCCTTTTTAAAATTTTTTTTTTTTTTTTTAAAAAAAAAATTTTTTTTTAAAAAAGGGAAAAATTTTATTTTTTTTGGGTTTTTTGGGGGTTAAAGGTTTTTTTTTAAAAAATTTTTTTAAAAAAAAAAAAAAAATTTTTTTCCTTTAAAAAAAAAAATTTTTTTCGGGGGGAAAAAAAAAAAAACCCCCAAAAAAGGGGGGTTTTTTAAAAAAAAAAAAAAGGGGGGGGGTTTTTCCCCCCCAAAAAAGGGGTTTTTTTTTGGGCCCAAAACCCCCCAAAAATTTTTTTAAAATTTTTTGGGGGTTTTTTCCGCCCCGGGGGTTTTAAAAACCCCCCTTTTTTTTTTTCCCCCTTTTTTAAAAAAAATTTTTAAAAGGGGGCCCCCCCCTTTTTTTTTTTTTTGGGGGGGGGCCCCGGACCCCATGGGGTTTTAAAAGGGGGGTTTTTTTAAAATTTTTAAAAAAAAACCCCCCCAAAAAAAAAAAAACCCCTTTCCCAAAAATTTTTTTTTTTTGGGGAAAAAAAATTTTTTATTTTTTTTAAAAATTTTTTTTTAAATTTTTAAAATTTAAAAAAAATTTTTTAAAAAAAAGGGGGGGTTTAAAAAATTTAATGTTTTTTTTTTCCCCCCTTTTTTTTTGGTTTTTTTAAACCCCAAAAAAGGGGAAATTTTTTTGGGGAAAAAAATTTGGGGGAAAAAAAAAATTAAAAAAAAATTTTTTAAAAAAAAGGGGGGGGGGTTTTTTTTTTTTGGGGAAAAAAAAATTTTTTTTGGTTTTTTTTTTTTAAAAAAACCCCAAAAAAAAAAAAATTTTTCCCCTTAATTTTTGGGTTTAAAAAAAAAAACCCCCTTTTTTGGGGAAAAAGGGGGAAATTGGAAAAAAAAAATTTTTTCCTTAAAAATTAAAAATTTTTTTAAAAAAAATTTTTTCCTTTTTCCCCCTTGCCAAAAATTTTTTTTTTTCCCCCTTTTTGGGGGGGGGAAAAAAATTTTTTTTTTTGGGGTTTTTTAAAAAAAAAAAAAAAAAAGGGGGGGGTTTCAACCCCCCAAATTTGGGCCAAATTAAAAAAATTTTTTTTTTTTAAAAATTTTTTTTAAAAAAATTTAAAAATTTTTTTAATTCCCAAAAAAATTTTTTTTTTTTTAAAAAAAAGGGGGGGGGGAAAATTTCCCTTTTTTGGTTTTTTTAATTTTTTTTTTTTTTAAAAAAAAACCCCCCCCCTTTTAAAAATTTAAAAAATTTTTTCCCCCCCCCCCCCAAATTTTAAATTAAAAAAACCCTTAAAACCCCCAAAAAAATTAAAGCCAAAATTTTTTGGGGGGAAAAAGAAAAAATTTTTCCCCCTTTTTTTTGGGGGTTTGTTGAAAAAAAATTTTTTTAAATTAAAAAAAATTTTTAATTAAAATTTTTTTTAAAAAATTTTTCCCCCCAAAAAAAAAAAAAATTTTTAATTTGGGGGTTTTTTTCCCAAAAAAAGTTTTTCCCCCCTTTTTTAAATTAAAAAAAATTTTTTTTAAAAAAAAAAAAAAAAGGGGTTTTTTTCCCCTTTTTTCCCCCCCCAAAAAAAATTTTTTCCCCCCCCTTTTTTTAAAAAAAAGGGGGGGGTTTTTTTTCCCCCCCCCAAAAAATTTTCCCAAAAAAAAAAAAAATTTTTTTTTTTTTAAAAAAAACCCCAAAAAAAAACCCCAAAAAAAAATTTTTCCCCAAACAAAAAAAAAAAAGGGGTTTTGGGAAAAAAACCCCCAAACCCCTTTTTTTTTTTTTTAAAAAAAAAAATTTTTTAAACCGCCCAAAAAAAAAAAAAGGGGGGGAAAAAAAAAAAAAAGGGCCCCCCCCCCCCCCGGTTTTTTTTAAAAAAAATTTTTTTCCAAAAATTTTTCAAACCAAAAAAAGGGAAAAAAGGGAACCAAAAATTTTTTTTCCCCCTAGAGGGGAAACCTTTTTCCCCCCCCCCCAAAAAAAAATCCCCCCCCGGAAAAAATTTTTTAAAAACCCCCTTCCCCTTCCCCCCCCAAAAAAAAGGAAAAAAATTAAAAAAGGGGGAAAAAAGGGGGGTTTTTTAAAGGAAAAAAAAAATTTTTAAATTTTTAAAAAAATTTTAAAGGGAAATTTTTGGGTTTGGTTTGGGGGGAAAAGGGGGCCCCCCCAAGGGGGAAAAATTAAAAGGACCTAAATTTAAATTTTTAAAGGACAAAAAAATTTTCACATTTAACCCAAACCTTAAAGTATGGCAACTTTTAAAAAAAATTTTTTTTTTTTTTTTTAAAAAAATTTCCAAAGAAAAAGGGGGGTTTTTTGGGGAAAATTTTAAAAAACAAGGGGGGGGAAAATTTAAATTTTTTCAAAAGACATGCGCTCTTAACCAAATTTGGGAACCTAGTTGTTTGGGTTTGTAAGTAAACAAGGAACAGTATTTAAAGAGGATCCATACTTCGAGCCCACAATTTGGGATTGTACAGGTGGAAGGACCCTGGAAATTTTTCAGGACCCTTTTAAAAAGGGGCCCAAATAGGATTACCCCAAAATTTTTCCCCAACAAGTGTAAAACCCCCTGCAAAGAAAACCCCCTTGGGAAGCAGATATTGCAAGACCTAAATGATTAATCACTAAGGTTAAATAATTTTTAAAATAATCAATTTACTGTAGAAAAAAAAATTTTAAATAACTATGGGTATCCCCATAATTCCCCCATTCCCCTTTAGAACCCAGAGAATCGGTATTTCCCCACCAAAAAAATAAACAGGGGGGGGAAAAACAAAGGGGGGTTTACTAAAAAATAAAAAATTTAAAAATTTTTTAAAAAAGGAAGTTTTATTTATCATCTAAAAAGTACTCCCAAATACTCCCCCCCAATACTAAGTTTCTTTTCCTTCCCTCTCATCCCCCAACACTCCAGAAAATATCCCAATCCCCATTAAATTGGGAAACCTGCAAAGAAAACCCCAAAGGGGGAAAGAGCATAAAAACCCGCTCATGAGTTCATTCCTCACCACTACCGGGCAAAACCCAAATTTTTTTACACATTTTTCACACACATTCCGCAAAACCTTTTCCACATACATAAAGAATTTCAGGGGTGATGAATGCAAACAACACAAACCATAAAAGTCTAGAACTATGAAAGGGGTAGAATTACGTCGCCTACACTTCGATTTTTCCCCGGACCCTTTCTCCCCACAGGGGACCTCCCGCTTACCCCCCAATGAGGCTACCCGGGCCACCACCCCACTAGGGAAAAAATCGAACTATTTCCCTAGCCGATAAAAAAATTTTAATCCAAAAAAGGGGGAGTCCCCAAAATAGGGCCCAAACCACCCTCCAAAAGGGCCCCCCCGGGGGAAAAAAAATGCAGTCCTCTCGCAAAAACCCAAAAATTACCCCGGGGCCCTTTTAGGCACAATAAAACGAGCCTCTCGCAAACAAGTGGAGAAAAAACCCCCTGCTGCTTTGCCTTAACGTTGAAAATACTCTTTAAAGGCTCCTCAAGCCCTTACAGCGATCATGAAAAAAAAAAAGTTTTACGGATAGAAAAGCTTTTTCCAAAATACTTTTTCCCCTTTAAATTTTTTTAAGGCTAGGGACTCTCCATTCATACCTTTTCCAAGTTCCCTAAACATGCGACCCAGTAGGAAACCGGGTTTTTTAGGCAGATATTTTAATTTATCAATTTAAAAAAAGGGGATCCAAAAACGGATGATAACATACAAGCAGAAAAGCATTCCCAAAAATACAAGCCAAAGAAAACAGTAAAACATCATACCAAATAACACGTATAAGCAAGTAGCAGGGGCATCAGAACTCCCCCAAACCCGGTTATTGCCATTCTCCAAGCCTTTTTGGGTTTTTCCCGGGCTCGATATCAAATGCCCCAAAAACCCAAAAAGGTAAAACTTATAAGTGTTTTGAGAATTCGACCCCCCTTTAATTTAAATAAAAATTTTATTAAAAGTTTTTTTCTAGTTTTCCCTCTAATTTTAACCCGAGTATAGTGTTTTAATTTGGGTTTTAAACCCCAGTATAGTGTAATAGGGTTACCATATTTCCCCCTAAATTAATAGTTTAACCCATTTTCTTTTATTAGTAAAAAGGGATGGGCTTTCCTTTTTGTATTTTGCAACTTTTTGTTTTTGATTTCCCATATTTGCAAAATTTATATTTTTGTTTTTTTTTTCCTTTTTGGGCGTACGTTTTCCCCAAGGTGATGCCCCTTTTGGAAAGTTAAAAACCCGTGTTTTTAAAGATAAAGAACTAAAATTTTTTGAAATTTTTTTCTTTTTGAAGTTTAAAATTTTTCTCATTTTCTTATGTTTAAGCCCTAGTTTAGGGTTTTAAAAAATTGAAATTTGCTATTTGATTCATACACTTAGGAAATTTTTACATTTTGTGCTACTAATCCCATACTTGGGTTAAATTTTTAAATTTAATCTAGGGAAGGGATAATTTTGGGTTTTTTAAAGGGTTTTCAAATTCTAAATAAAAAAAAATATATATACCTATGTTATGTGCTAAATGTAATCTTATTAAATTTTTTCTATTAAAAAACCTAAAGCTTACATTCCCTCAAAATTTTTTAATCAAAATTTAAGATTTTTAAAGGGTTATTTTAAATGATTAGATGAAAGTCCCCTGGGTTACTAAATCCCCTTTTGTGCTGAAAAAATTTTATGTCATTAAGTACTTTTTAAAAATAAAATAAAAATTTTTTACATAAACCCCCCTACACTCATAAAAAATACTAATATGTGTACTTATGTACTAAAATATATACTAAACATTTTACCTATAACCCCTACAGTGACATACGTATTTTTTTTACGTATTTTCGTTTTGCCTTTATAGCCCCTTAAGAAAAGCCCTTTACAATTTCATTCTTTTTTGTATTTTTTTAAAAGTATATTTTAAAATGATATATAATGTATAGTTAGTAAATAAACCCTTTGTTTAGGTTTGTGCATATTGTATACTTATTTACAAAAGGGAATTTTTTTACTTCTATTCTTTTTGCATATCCTTTTATACATATCTTAAGGGCAATGCACATGCATATCCTTCCCTTTTTCTTCCCTATTTCCTTTGATTTCAAAACCAAAAAAAGAGAAAATTTGTGCTCTTTTCTTTAAAAACAACACAAACACATAACTACTATCTAATATACTTAATTAAATAACTAATGAAAAAGATAAAACAAGATAAAGTAAAATTAGATTTCATACCTTTTCTTTGTTGGGAAATTTAAAGGGGACAAAAAAGGGAAAATGTTGAAGGGAAAAAGGGGAGGAAGCTTCCAATTTGGAATGGGGAGGATTTTCGGTTTAGTTTTCTTTGATTTTTTTGCTTATGGAAAAAAGGAGAATGGTGGGGGCCCAAAAGGAGAAGATGTGGACGGGAATTTAGAAGAAAAGGGGAAGAAAAAAAAAAAACAAAAAAAAAAAGAAAAGAAAAAACCATCCCTTTTTAAAGGGAAAAGAAATTTTCCCTTTTTCTCTTTAGCCCCTTTTTTTGACTTTTCAAAATGTTGACTTTAAATCAACAAATTGGTTTTTTACCCTTTGGGCAATTTTGGGCTTTTTGGGCAACATGTGTTTTTTCTTAGTCCCAAAATTCCTTAAGTAAGTGTAATTTTTTTGCCCATAATATACTAATTAAGGGGAAAATTTGAAAAAAAATGAAGGGAAAAAAAGAAATGAAGGGGATATGATGCATTGAAGTGTAAAAAGTTGGTTTTGAAAGATCTTACTTTAGGTTCCTTTAGAGTCCATATATCTCATTTGAAAAAAAAACCCACTTTGGATAACAAGTGTAAAAAAATACAAAAATTTAGCAATTTAAAAATTCCAAATACAAGTAACCTAAAAATTTTAACTATAACCCCTAACTCTAAAGGGGAAATTTCCTTAATCACATACTTTTAAGGGGTAAATAAAATCTATGACCCCTTTTTCTTTTTTTTCTAAGGGGTTTCCCTTTAGGATTCGAATCAAAATAACATGAATGAGGGTCATCTCTAACCTTTTTTTAATTTAAATTTTTTGGGAAAATATAAAACAATTTTTTTTATTAAACAAATTTGAAATTTAAAAGGGAAATTAAAGGTGAATTAGTGCTTTTTTATCCTTAAAATTTAAAAATTTTAAAGGGGTTTTTTTTTACTTTAGGGCACAATCTCTAAAGTAAATTTTTAAATTAGGGTTTCATATATTCTTAAAAAAGCGATTAAAAACCCTTTGATTTTTATCTTTGGGTTTTGATTTTTGGTTTTGAGGTTTTAGGGTCCCTTCCCTAACGATTAAGGGTTCAATTTATGAATTTAAGGTTTTTCCCTATCCACTCCCAAAGGTTTTTTGGAAATTTAGATTTTAAAACATTTTTTTAAACTCATTGGGTCTTTTTAGTTTAGGGAAATCATCTACAGTTTTGGGGCGTTTTTTTTTATACTTAAAGGGAAACTTTAATTTTCGGGGTTTTCCCGGGTGGGTTTTCATATAAAGATTTGGTACTTGTTTCGAGGGGGAAAAATTATGTGTGCTAACCCTTTTTTCAAACCCAAGGGGAGTTTTCTGATGAGGGAAGCCCCAAATGGGGAAAAACCCTTTGGACACTTTGGGGGGAAAAAAGGGCATTTTGACTATTGAGTAAAGGGATTTTTTTTTAGTCAAAAATGAGGCGAGATTAAAACTAGATTGTTTTTAAGGCCCATGCCAAAAATTTTTAAGAGTCCAAGTGTCCCAGCTGAGTACGGGAAAGTAATGCCCCTTTTCCCCTTTTTATGAACCTTTTGAAATTTAAAATTTGGGCCCCTGGGCTTTTTTCTTGGGGTTTAAACCCCGAATTTTTCCCCAGCAAAGATTCCATAATGTCAACTATAAATTTAGTAAGAAGATACACTTTGTACCCTATCTAAGAGTAATGATGCTTTGGCTATTGCTTTATCTTTTCTTGTAAGAAATTGCTCAATTATACGGTGTATCGAGAAGTATAGTATCAGATAGAGACCCAAAGTTCTTGAGTCATTTTTGAGAACTCTTTGGTGATGAATGGGACCAAACTGCTATTTAGTACTTCCTGTCACCCCTAAATGGATGGCCAAACAAAGTAGTCAATCATACTTTGGGATCGTTGCTCTAAGCTATAGTAGGCAAGAACTTAGTTGATTGGGCTAATGGTTGAATTCGCTTGCTAATGGTTGAATTCGCTTACAACTAAATAGTAACATTACACCACCAAATAGACCCCCTTTTGAGACTGTTTATGGTTTTAATCTCGAGTTGCCCCTTGATTACACCCATGTGCTTATATTCGAATAAGAAGACCTTGATGCGAGAGCCAGAGATAGTCCCTACAAAACATTTACAATAAAGTTACTCGATAGATCAATGAAGCCATCAGACGAATGTGTAAGAAGGCCGAAGGTAGGGCGATGAAACAATTTCACATTAAGAGACTTAGTGTGGCTACACTTGAGTAAAGAAAGGTTCCTGAGCAAGAAGATGAATAAGCTATCTGCCAAGGCTGATGGACCTTTCAGAATCCTCTCAAAAATTAATGACAATGCCTAAAGATTAGGACTACCCGAAGATTATGGGGTTTTGGAAACCTTCAACAATTGCCGACATTAATCCATATCATCTTGATGGAGAGCTAAGTAAAGACCAGTTGGATTTGGTCTCAAATCCTCATGCACCGACTAGCTTCTGCTAAATTCAAGTTACTCCTTATTGTTGATCAATTCTATGTGCTAAGCCAAACGATTGCCCATCTCTCGAAAATTGTGTGCTGACTTGAAGAATGCCTTGACAGTGACCGAACCTTGAATACCCCTTTAGTCATGTCTGAGCCAACCACTTGCTTGACTCCATTACTACCCAAAAGCTAAGAGATCTGCCCTAAACTAATCTTTAGCCACTCCTGCTCAGACACCCGATCAACTTGTACTCTTTTGTTTGCATCCTCCAACAACACCACCAATGTATTATTGCTATGCGTTTGGGGCCACTCATAGAATCTACTACTGTAATCATTGCTTTTTCCATGAATATTCTTTTTCACCCTTTGTATACTTTGTACATTACTTCTTTAAGATAGTACCCTTTTGGTCTTTTCCTTTTAAGCAAGTTGCCTCAAATTTCGGGTATAAAATACTCCTTATACATGTAGTCACAGACATTGAATTATCATTATTACATTTGGTTTATTTTCTTTCATAACCTTGCTTGTTTACTCTTACCCCACTCTTATCCTAACCCTTAAACAAGGCTAGATAGTAAGTAATCTCATCAGACTAACGTGTACATCATATCGAGCTGTGTTATGAGTCTTCGGAAGTTCTACTAGTGTGTCATATCCTTTGGAGCTCTTTATGGGTTTTCTTACTTTCATTTATTTCTATTCTCTCATGCGTTTTCCCATCACTCTTTTTCAAGCTTTCGGTAAGTTTGGACTTGTCCCTACGATTGGCCTTATTTGTTCTTGGTCGTGGTTTACATCAATAAGTATACCTCAAACTCATCTCTTTTGCTTAAATGTTCTTAGTATCAACTTAGATTCATGGATAGTTGACATTAGTGTCACAAACCACATGACACCCTACCACATATTTTACATGATCTTGTTGACTTATTACACCCAATAAAAGTTAGATTACTGATCGCCTCTAAATAAAGCTTTCTAGTTTTACAAATTGAATTCCTATGTTCTATGCTTAACTCGGTTCAACAGGTAAGTATACCTGCCATTTTATAGCATGGATGAATATAGGTTCGTCTTTATTGGAAAGGATTCAAACGTTAGTACTTATTATTCTTCTTATTATCTAGCAATCCAATTTATCAAGATTACACTAATCAACAAACTAATGCCACTAACACAATGGTTACAAACAATTACTAACAACATACTTAACATGCAGACTTGTTTCATTACTTAGCATGATATTACCAAAATACTTTTTTAACCTAATACTTGTTATTAGCGGGCAATTACAGTATGTAAGTATTCTTCTCAGAACTACTTACTTCTAATCCTAATTGTATCTATTAGAATCTCTTCCTAATTAACAGCCAACTCGGATCACATTAATGTCGTGTTAATGTATCGATTCCCCTAAAGATACAACAACTTGCCTAATAATATCTCTATTATTAGGAGTAAGTTGTTCCAATAAACTAGATTTATTCAATAGAGTTATCTCTCGACATATTCTATCGAAATCTATCCTAAGTCAATGTTGTGCACTACACCATACTTAGATTCATTAAGTGCAATTCATCAGAATTAAATTTATCAAAAAATAACTATTCTATACACTTGATCATATTAAGTGATGTTGTAAGTCTTAACGTACTACTTGTAAGCTCATAAAATTATATTTAGGATAACTGAGCCTAAATTTAGGGTTTTTAGGGAAAGTTATCGATTAAACTCAAACTTTACGACTAAAATAGAAAAGTTAATCAAAGTGACTTAGTGAAGTTAGATTTTGAAAATAGCAATCCAAAATCCCAATTTTACCCCTAAAAGTATGATTATTTAATATAGTATTAAATGCTCGGAACCTTCAAAATTAAGTTCAGAATGCAATGAGAACTTAAAGATAAGTTAATTAAGCTATAAAATAAGATAATATAGTATAATTTACTATATGAATATACTCGTATTTTTATGAGTATACCTCATATAAATATAATTATACCCGTAAATTAACTCTAAATTATCTAATTATATATATATATATATAGTATTGAATTTACGAAAATAATTAAGAAAACATATCTTAAAAATAAAAGATATGTTAGAAACTTAATTATACTTGTATAGTTATATACTACACGTGATATATACACGTGATATATATACTTATATATTACTAAATAACTAAATATTAATAAAACATACCTAAAATACTAAAATAATTGCAAATCTCATCTAGTAAACTCATTTTCGGCAGGGAATTGCTGGAGAATCATTGTGGCTTGTTGTAGGGACCTCAATTTGCTAAATCAAAAGTGATTTAAGCTAGTAAGGACAACTCCTACTTACATTTATGGGGGGAAAAGCAAGGGAAAAATTAAAAGAAAAATCAAAGGGGTAGCAATCAACTCCCCAAAAAGTATAATGGGCTTCAATACATTAATTCACAACTTTACAGGCCAAAAAACAACATAAATAAGAAATTGGAAAAAATCGTAGAAAAAAATTATAGGAAAAGCAAAGCAATTACCGTATTTAGCTAGTTTCTAGGGCTCCCAATGATCTTCTATTGAGCCACTTCACTACGAAGGAGTACCCCCAGTGTCTAGGGCTTCGATAGCCACCCAATCACTGCTGGCCACCAGAGTACTCAAGAATACGAAGGTCATTTTCATACCCTGTTTTTCAATAATTCGTAAAGAATACCAAATCTACCAAAAAATTATGAAAAAAAAAATTGTAGTTAGGTTACTTCAAACATAATTTTGTGTGATATTTTTATTTTGAAAAATTTGTAATATTTAGTATTCTTGCTTAAAAAAATACTATTCATTCGAAATTTGAATTGCGAAATAAATATACTAAATGATATGTTTTTAGCTCAAAATTTTTGTGTAGGATTTGTATAATATATAGATAATTTCCATGCATCCCAAATTTTTATTTGAATAATTTTAATATTTGTTGCATTTTTTTGCCTAAAATAGCTTTAAAATAGGCTGAAATTGGAAAATAAATAAGAGTTATTGGTGAAAATTATGAAATTATAAAATAAATAGCTAAGTTTCCCATATTTTTAGGAGTCTATAGAAATTTTAAGGTAATCATTTGGTAACCCGAACTATTTTAATATGAATTTACGTAGTAAAATAGCTTAATTACAAATCGAGATATATTTTTAGTAATAACAGGTTTAAAACGAAGAAAATAGTTAAATAAAACTACGTATGGGTGTACTGATCAGTTTAGATAAAAAAGTGTATTTTTAATATAATTAATAATATTTTACTGACCGAGATACGTTATATTTGTATTAAGGTTAGATAATACTTATATTATGACAATTATATTAATGAATTTGGTAAAATACAGTTCAATAACATAAATTATGTATAATACAATAATATTTACATAGCTATGTATAATTGTATTAAAAACTTGAACTACCCATTAAAAGTCATTTTTATAATTAGGACCCGTAACACGTGTTGTTAGGTTTATGCGAGCCCAACAATACTAATTTTACTAAAATCGGATAATCTTAGGTAATATAACCTATAACTCTATAATATTCTAGAATGTCGTATTACAGTTACTCAATAGAAATTAAAACGTGATTTAATAAATTAAAAGTACGTTTTGATATGATCGAACGATATTAATACGTAATATTATAAATTACATATATTATCAATAATCAATAACTTAACTCGATATATTATATAATAATAGAACTATATATTATTGTGATAATGTATTCTTATATAAATAAAACTGTTTAGATAAACCCCTATTATTTTCATAATTATTAGGAAAACTGAATTTGGTTTTGTGTGTATGTATAAGATTTCCCAATAGTCAGACTATTGATAGCTCAAGTCTTCCGTAGTAAGTATTTAAACAAGGAAGTTAGGATTTGTAGCTTCATCGCTTGTTGGGATACTATATTAAAGTATTTAGAGACTTAAGAGTACTTTTGGATGTATTTGTAATTAGTTAATTATACGTATGCCGTATATGTGTATGATAATTTAGTTGTGTAGGAGTTGAATTCCTTTGGTGTGCTGTTTTGCATGTTGCAATGTATTTATAATGTATGAACTTGTTTAATCACCTTTGATTAACAACTAATGATTATTTGACTATAATGAAACAGAACATGCATAACACCCATTAAGGGGAAACGATTAGGAGTGTCAGGCCAAATACGACTTCCTTCGATGAGGATAGCTAAAATGGTCCTTTCCTTATCTTTAGTCGAACTAAGTGATAAGAGAGGAGGGTGCAGGGCGTTGGTTGTAGTTCGAAGGCAATTCATAGGAGGAGGGTATTATCCATTGCACAAGCCCAGATTTGGTTTGATTTGAATCGCGATAAAACTCCTCAATCCAGGTTAGAATGGATGTAATTTCGCTAACCTTACAATGGACCGGTTAACATTGTGCGATATTTATTTGATTGATTACATTGTATTTTATTATAATTAATAACCTTGTTTGTGATTTGTTTGATGCTCTTCTGACTTCCATCCTACTTATTGAGCTAGATTATGCTCACATCTCCTAGACTTTTTTGTAGGTAATGAGTGAAGATAAGATGTTCCAATACTGCTAACCTCAAGTTAGTATGCTAATTGATTGAGAAGTGATGAACGAAGAATCAACTCAACCTAGGCTTTTGACCTTTCTTTTGACTTTTCTTTTAGATTTTGAGGAAACTAATTAGGAATTCTCTAGGATGCTCACTAGTTTCCTAACTTATTGTATATAGTCTGAAAAAACCTGTGGTTTTTAATAAGCTCTAATTGTATACTTTAACTTGGAGATGAGACGTTTGTGTAAATACTGTTGTGATATAAAATAACAAGTTATATAAAACAGGTATTTTGTAAAGTTATACCATAGCTTTATTTATTCTCAGGTATTTAGAATGGATGCTTCAACTTGGTTAAGTTGTGCACGCCTTGTGTAGACTATATCTATGATAGCAACAATGAAGTCAATTTCTATCCTAGATTAGTTTACACGACGGCACTATTATGATTTCTCCTATTTGGGCATAACACTACTCATACGCAATGAAATGACAAGTGTATTAATACAATGTAGATACAACAATGAAATTAACATAAGACAAGTAAGAAATACAACCCCATTTGAATTTCACTATAGAAGTGTTTACAATGTATAAACAATAAATCCTGTCATCCTCTCGAGTCGTTTTGGGAAGTGTATGTTACAACACTTAAACAAACTCTACTATAAATGGGAACATGATGGTATAGATGGGGATGATTAGGTGTTCGTTTGTGAATTGAAGTTCTCATTGATGTCGTTCTTTCCACAAGTTACAATATATTTATATTATTTCCGTCAAATGACTAGAATCTACCTCTTCAAGACATCACTCGATGTTTTCCACGTACTAGTTCTATGAAAAGGTTGATAAGAACAGTTGTAGCCCTTCCATCATACCCATGACTCAAGAGTGATGGTTTTGGAAAATAATATT
Organism: Lumnitzera racemosa; assembly: GCA_024138005.1. Lineage (NCBI taxonomy): Eukaryota > Viridiplantae > Streptophyta > Magnoliopsida > Myrtales > Combretaceae > Lumnitzera > Lumnitzera racemosa. The sequence continues at coordinate 25,561 of JAMXBC010000330.1, forward strand.
CTTCACCAATCATGGCTAAGATGAATTATGTGAACTCCTCATCGTTTAATTACATCTCATCACTCTGTGATTGAGGGAATGATTACCCTCCTACTATGTAATCACAGCCGTGATTGATAAGGAGATCATCAATACTTCCTCAATCATACCCATGATTGAGGGCGTAATTAGTGCTGGTCTTTCATTCCTTATTTATCATGCCATGATTGAGTAAATCTTGATACTATTTCAATGTTTTCCTCTCCTCACAGCCATAATTGACTTAAAAGTTGTTGGTCTTATGTATATTTCACCCCCTTACTCATGATTTACTTAGAATCAATATTTTATACAATTAAGTACCAAAACTTAAGAATTAAATCACAATTACGATCAATTCTATGCCTAAACATGCCTTAGAAGTGTAGAGTAATTGACACTTATCAACTTTCCTACACTTAAGCCTTACTTATCCTCAAATAAATACTCAAACAATCAATTGCATATTTAACAAAGCATCGCTAGTGGCTTAACTTTGTAACATACCCCATTGTATTCTTAGAACACAAAAAACAATATTTTAAGACTAATCAAAGTAAAACACGCTTCACCTTACTATTTGACAAAAGCTTTCAAAGGTCCAAGGTTAACACAAAGCCAAATAGATCAATGAAAATTGGTTATATCTCCTTTATTTCCTTAAGTGGATAAAAACCCTTCAATTACTTCTTAAGAACACTAATCTAGAAGAAAAGTATATTGTATCCATCTTTTCCCTGTATTTTACTTCTTTTATGGAATCTCTCTAAGAACAATTTACACATTGCATTCTCATTTTTTTAAAATACAAGTAAGAATACTAAAGATCAACAACGAAGTCAGACTTTGCTCTTCTGAAAAACCGAAGCCGGCCCTTACTAACTTGATTATAAGAACAAAGATCAACGGCGGAGTCAAACTCTGCTCTTCTGAGGGACTAAAGCTTGCCTTACTAACTTGATCCTTATAGATCTTTATTGTAATGGTATAAAGACTTCATTAGTAGCGGGGTCAAACTTTGCTCTTTGAAGGACTAAAGGCCGCCCTTAGTAATTCAGTCCTTAAATACTTCACTTCAATTTACTCTAATTAGAAGAGATTTTCAAGAAGTATCAACAAATGAAGTACTTCATTTGCTCTTCTCACTTAGGATTAAATGACACTCCCAAAGGTGATTGAAAAGTAGACATTTACTTAAAAAATTTAGAAGTACAACCAATTAGTTTTGAACTAAAGACTCCGATTCACTTCTAACCTCTAAATTCATTCATTAAATAACAAGTAAGTTTGCTTCACTTAGATTTTATCCTACAATTTAATCATGTACACCAAGTCCACAAGAAGTAGTTATGTACAAAATCTAGTACTACTATGCCAAATTTACAACCTACTTATTAAACTCTTAACTTCAGAACAAATAGTTTAAGTGGAATACTTTTGATAAACATAGTTTACCCTTCCTACACTTGATGAAAGCATTGTCTTCAATGTCTGAGGAAGCAAACATAGAGTAAGCAGAGAAAAGTGAGAACTTAAAAGATAAATTGATAAATAATAGAATTGGGGCTTCCTTGAATATGTAGTTTGACCCTTTCATTGCTCT
>JAMXBC010000331.1:0-27057 GCA_024138005.1 Lumnitzera racemosa
CTCATAAAGGAGCTTCCTGCGAGGGACTTAGAAGTGTGAAAATGAGGTGGGGGGGATGTTGCTTTTGGGAAAGAGGTGACCAAGGGGAGGCCGATTATTTGACCGTGCTTAGGTTTTGTTTTTTCCCTTTCTCTTTTTTTGTTCAATTTGGCTACAACGTCTTTTTGTGTTTTGCGGAGCAATTTTAATTTGGGCCTTAAAATTTGGGTACAAGTTTAACCAAATGAATGGATGATTTTTGTATCTGTATGCATTTCCTTTTTCTCTTTTTTTGTTTTCATAATCCATGCTTGACACTTATGGGTCTTTTTTTTTGGGGGAAAGGTTAGTTTCCCAATCCAGGTAATGCCCAGTAAAGGGGTTACAAACCCATATAGGGTTGAAGGTTGTAGGTCGAGCATTTAGATAGTCTATGTCCCTATCCTATAGGGACCTTAGGTGTAAGACCTATAAGTGCTAAAGGTATGTTTAAAGACTTAGGTTCTTTTCAAGAGATAACTCATGAGTGGGTGTTGAGGAAAAAACTAAAGGCTTAGGTTTTTGGGGAATAATCCTGTAAGGGGGTGCTGAGGTAAGATTTGGCCTTAGTTCTCTCAAGTGAATAATCCTACGAGTAAGTCCAGTCACCGAGGTGAAAATCAACTCATTTTTAATTGACATTATGATGTGTCCAAAACGGGTCAAGGATCAGAATAAGTGGGGGTAGTGAGTATACAAAATTTGCAAATAATATCATTGTTTTGTTAAGCCCTTCTGAGATACATAGTTCCCCAAAGACTTGTTTACGTAGTCTCTGAAGTATTTTTTGAAGGTTGGCTAATTCCATGTTCAGGAGATAATTGTTCGTCAAAATTTTCAAGTCTAAAATGTATCGTTTCCTAATGAAACTAAGTCACCTACAATTTATAATATAGGGGATTAAGTTAAAGTGTAATCCATAAAGGGTTTTTTGACTACTGTGCTCAAAATTTTTTACAAAACCCGGTAAATTAATTTAAGAAACTTAAAAAGTAGATCTAAATTATTGGTAAAATAAAAATTAAAAGATTAACTAAAAATTGTAATTCAAAAATTTAACAAGAAACCCAATTAATTATTCAAATTCATTTTGTACCTAGATCTTGTTTCTCTTAGATCTAACTATGATTTTTTAAAAAAAATTTTAAATTTTTTCTTTAATCTTTCTTGAAAGAAGAATTCTCTACTAAAAGTTAAACCTTCTAAACCAGTTTAAATCTAACCCAAAAACACTATTTGAAAATTTTTTTAATAAAAATGACTAAGATTGCTTATTAAAAAAATGAATCCTTTTAACTTAATTTTAAAAATTCCAAAAAATCTTTCAAATTATCTTAATCTTGCAAAAATTCTCATCAACTATGCCCATATCTAATCTTAAAAAAAATCTCTCAATTCTCTTACAAGATATCAAACTTTGGGTTACTACTAAAGGGAATAATAACCTAAATCATGAAGCAAATATAGTTGAATCAAGAAAATAATAGAAAAAACTAAATTAATCAAGTAATAATAATATTACATGAATAGATCTAAGTCCCCACAAAATCAAGATACTAAGTTCTACTCTCTTAAACATTGCAAAATAAGAATCCAAAAACAAAGTATAAAAAAAAAATGGAAAGAAGCATCATGAAATCCAAATAAAATTAAATCTTGAAATCTTCTCTTCTCCTCATTTTCTTGATTGTTTCTTAGCTTCGAAAATTTCCTAAAAGTCGTACCAAAAAGTTCTTCTTCAAATAAACCCTAACTAGGCTTTATATATGAAGAGCTAAAAAAAAATAGGTTGGCTAAAAAAGATATGACTGAGGACACAACCATGTCTTTTAGGCATATCTTTAACTATGCTTCATGTTTGTCTTCTTCTTCTTTTTTTAAACTAGACATGACAGACGATTGGTCATATCTTTAAGTCGTATCTTAAGCTGTAACAATAGAAAATCAGCTCTAATTTTGCTTGAAAACGACACAGTCGTGTTATTCAGTTGTGTCAATCTTCAAACATTCGTAACTTGTTCATTTTAGCTTCAATTTGAGTGAAATTTATTTCTATCTTCTTGTTTTATCGCATAGATCGTTTCAAAACCTAGAAAATAAAATTTTGCTCAATTAAGTATTATTATCTAAAAATAAACTCAAATATTAAAGAAAAATCATTAAAAATCACTTAATAAAATATATGCAATTAAGAATTCATCAAACTTCCCCACACTTAAAAATTTACTTAAGAAATTTGCTTGTCCTTAAGCAAATAAATTAAAAAAAAATAGGGCAAAAATTCTTAAGTTAAAAATCATTACTACTTAGGAAACTGACCAAAATTTACATTAACCCAGAAAGACTCAATTTTCAAATCCAATCAATTTTGTTTAAATAACTTCCTTAACTCTTATGCTCAATCTTTTTTTTTTTTCCAATGTCTAAAGGACACAAAGTATCAAAGTTCACAAACTAATCTATGTAAATTAAAGTTTAACCAAATCATTTAATCAAGAACTCCATACTCAAGATCAGATTTAACATCTAGCCAATCAAAAAAGAGTAATAAAAATTTTAAACCTACTTAACTAAAATATATACAACCCTCTCTTCAATCTTGTTAAGTGCCATAATTCAGAGTAAACACTTATTACATCCACTCATCCTCCAATCCTCCAATCCTCCCCTTAGTTCATGCTTTAGCTAGAAGGCTGAATTTATGTTATTAATTAAACACCTTATTTGAGGATAATTGTATTAGTGGTGAGAAAGAATCTCGCTCTTTTGAGGGACCAAGATCGATCTATACCAACTTAGCCCTCATATTGGTAATAGGAAAAAAACCTTACTTTTCTAAGGGACTAAGGCTAATCCATACCAACTATCCTTTAAGCTTATTTTGGCATTAGCAATAAAATTCAACCTTACTCTTCTAAAGGAGTAAGGCGAATTCTTATTAGTTTTGCCTCTCTTTTTTTTTTCATTTATATCACTTTTTACCTCCAACCATTTCAAGTTTTCTAGGGTTTTTCAAAAGACAAATTTCATTTTTTGTTCACTAAGGATTATAGGACTCTAAAGTCATTTAAAAAGGAAAGTATACATTAAAGTAAGCTTCGAAAAATAGTCATAACTAACTCCTAACAAGTGACATTACTCTAATCGTAAGTAATAAAATCCTAAGCTAAATAATTCTTAACTTTACTCCACAAAGAATTTACTTATCAACTTTGCATAATGTAAGTCAAACATTAAAAATCAAGTATTCAAATTACATTCAGGTCATTGGAAGTAATCAATTTCCAAGTAATATGCAAGATCCAATAAAACAATAAAATTGGGTTAAATACGAAAAAATTGGTCTCCTAAGTAGTAAAAAGTTTCTAAAAATATCTATATTCCCTTTCCCACTACTTAAAACCATACATGTCCTCAATGTACAAATTAAGTGATACATGAAAAATATATCAATCAAAACAATTATGGGTGAGGCGATATAAAAGTAAGAAGGAAAAACTATATACTCCCCTAAAAATTTGAGTAACACAAATCATCAATGCAAGTCTAAAGTTTGAAGTTCGAATTAATCCAAAATCAAAACGCATTTTTCCACATGAGCTTTAAAGTTCCAAGACCTTAACCTCATAAAAGACTCAATCGACTCCATAATCCTCTTAATTGGAGGCATCATCCACGAAATCATCCTCATCCTCTTCGTATTCTTTATCCTCCTCCCCTTCCTCAACATTCTCTTTATCCTTACTCTTTCGTCTTAACTTGTGATTTAGCTTTAAGTACCATGTTTCTCAACAAAAGGAAACAAGATTCAAGACAAATTTTCAATACACTAAAGCTTCCCCACACTTAGAATAAGAAATTGATAAAAAAAAAATCATGACTAGTGTGGAAAATAAATACTATAACTCATTAAGTATTTTGTCAAACATATGGTATGCATGCAAAATCTAGTTGTGTTCTTGAGAAATCCTTCATGCAATCCTAACAACTATTTTACCAAAGAAATTCCAAGCATATTTAAACTCCTAATTCCTCAATGGCATGAATCATAGCACTTGTATGTTGATTAAACACCAAAGCCCTAAGTGCTAATTAAAGAAAAAGGCATATAAAGCAATGAAGTTTAGTACTTTAACTCAAACATTTAAGAATCCCATACCTATAGTAATGTACTGCAAATGATATGGTCATGCCATAACTCCTATTTTGCAAACCCAAAGATTAGCGCCAATTCAAGAATACGGTTATGGTCATCATTGAAATCACTATCGAAATACCCAAACAAACAACATCCATCATAACCTATACTCACTAAACAAAATCGTGCAAAAGCCCCAAGAAAAAGTGAAATCTAAATAAGTTCTTCCATAAAAATTCAAGAAAATGAGAGATATCAGGAACTTACTGAAGTACTTGAAGTGTAGTGCACTTGGGGAAGATTAAAATAGTATGAGTGATGGGTTATAAATCAAAGATGACTGAAAGTATTTGCTATTGAGTGTTTAGCGTAAGTGAGAGAGAGGGAGAAAGAGAAGATCCTATGTGTTTGTATGATGAGAAGTGAGAGAGAGCCCAAAGCAAATACACACATATATATTGCAAACAACACGACCCAAGACATGACCATGTCTCGTGGTTATGTATCTTTCTATGGCGTAGCCAAGATTATATCCTAGATTGATTCGATCTAAGACATAACCATATCTCTAGACTATATATCCTTCTACAGACGAATCATGTAGGTCGCCTAGAACTAACACAGTCTAAGACATGACCATATACTATGACTATATACTATACTATTTTTTTTTTTTTTTGAACTCTTAAATTTTATTATTTTAATTTATGCATGCCTAACCTAAATGTAAGATTTGAAAATTAAAAAATAAAAAAATAAAAAAACTTAGGGAAACAAAAGTACAAAAAATTGAATTAAAGAAAGTTATACAAATTGAATTACTTGGTTTGGATTAAGGCATTCTTGCTTAAGACACTGCAATACGAAATGGATAGCTTAGACTCCTTCACTTTTAGTAGCTCTATACTCTCTTTTGATCTCAATGGTTTTAAACTTTCCTTACCTTTGACCTCCACTTCTTTCTCAATGGTTTTCCTTATCCTCCTTCTTGTTAACTTGCACTTCTCTACCACTTCTCAGGGCACTACCATTGACATGTTCCCTAGGGTTTGTTTCAGTGTTCCCTGGCAATGATCCTTGTTGTCTCTCATTCAGCATCCTAGCAATTTGATTCTCCAGGCTGTGGATGGAAGCTTCTTAGTTCCTTAAAGAAGCCTCTGTTCGTTGCACTCTAGCCTCATTAGATTGAATATATATTTCCAAGAAGCTTTCTAACTTCTTCTCTAAAGCAAGAAGGGGTACTGCCTATTGTTGAAATCCCGGTGGATGCAAATTTGATCTTTATTGTGGCTAATTTCCTTACCTACCATTACTGGCCTCAACTCTAATCCTAACTTCCCTATGAAAGATTAAGGTAATCTCTCTACCCTGGGTTATAAGTATTACTATAAGGATTATACTGAGGTCTTGCATGTTTCCCTAGAAAATCAATCTGTTTTTTCTGCTTGCAACCTACAATCCCTTCTTGAATAAAGTTGTTGAGGTTGAACTATGGTTGTTGTGAACCAATTAAGAGGGATTCAATTTTCTGACTCAACATCTCCACCCGAGTAGCTAAAGATTATACAACATTGAGCTCAAATACACTTGTGACTTTTTGCTTCCCCTTGGAGTTCTCCCACTGGTAACTGTTCATAGCCATACCTTCTATCAAAGCCTGGACTTCCTCAGTGTCTAGGTATTGAGTGATCTCCAACTACTATACCTATCATTTGCCTATAGAAGGGTTTAGACCATTATAGAATGTTTGCATTTCCATCCAAAGAGGGAGGCTATGATGTGGACACTGCTTTAGTAGATTCTTAAAGCGTTCCCAAGTATCATATAAGGTTTCGCCATCTATCTAGGCAAAACATGAGATGTTGACTTTGAACTTTGCAGTTTTTCACGAGCAAAAAATACTTCTCCAAGAATTTTTCCAGCAATTTATTCCAAATTGTGATTGAATTCCTTGCTAAGGAATTCAAAACCCTTACTTAGCTTAGCTGCATAAAGAATATGGAAAGAGACGCAACAAATCGCATCATTAGTTTTCCCCGTTAATCTTACAAGTATCACATAATTTCCAAAAAGCTAGAAATATGTACATTAGGATCTTCGTCTTTGAGTCATCAAATTAGAAAAACTGCTACACTAGCTGAATTATGTTTGGCTTGATGTAGAAGTTATTGGCTGCAACAATTGGGTTGAATTGATGCAAGAATATGTACCAGTTAATGGCAGTCAAGAGTAATCCGACATGGTCTAATTCTGATCCTTATTATTGGCCATGATGTTGTTAGGTAAGCTTTTACGATCAGATTCTTGTTGTACCACTTGATCCTTGACTTTACCTTTTAACAACTCCACTTTGTCTTTTAAACTAATAAGAGATCCTTAGTTTATCGCCTCAACTATTTTTTTGACAGATAATTGCCTCAAATTGCGTAAAGTCGTCCTCTCAATCTTAGGATCAATTTTAATCAATCCTTTGGTCAGCTTCTTTTCATACACTACACCAAAGAAAACAAAGATTTAGTTAAAGATCACTCTAAGAAAGGAAAAGAAATCGAGAAAAGATAAAAAAAAAATGGTTAGATTAATAAATCTACTAGCTTTCTTAATATCAAAATTCCCCAACAATGACTCTAAAAACTTGATGTAAGTAGGTACACCTATTAGTTTATAATACAACAGATTAAGTCTAGTGTCGATCCTTCATGGACTTTAACTACTTGTACTCACTAAAATTCAATTATATAACCGGCAAATTAATTTCAAGAAACTTAAAGAAGTAGATTTAAATTATTGGTAAAACTAAATTAAAGATTAACTAAGAAGTAATTGAAGAATTAATAAGAAAACAATTCATTTAATTCAAGATTTAAAGTTATACCTAGATCTTTGTTTCCCTTAAATCTAACATGTGATTTTTTTAAAGATAATCTAATTTATTTTTTTATCTTTCTTGACCGGGAGAATTCTCTACTAAAGTTAATTATTTTCTCAAGCCAATTAACCCTAACTCTAAATCACCTATTAGAATCTCTTATTAATAGCATGACTTAAGATTGCATTATTAAACAATGAATTCTCTACGCTTTAATTTAGAATTCCGAAGGAATCTTGCAAATTATCTTTAATATTGCAACAATTCTCATCAACTATGCCTAAATCTAATCTTATAAGAAATCTTTCAATTCTTTTACAAGATATCAAATTCTAGATTACTACCTATGGAAATAATAACCTAAATCATGAAGCAAACATAGTTGAATCAAGAAAAAAATAAAGAACTAAATTAATCAAGCAATAATAATATCACATGAATAGATCTAGTTCCACAAAACCTAAATACTAAGGTTCTACTCTCTATACATCGCAAAATAAGAATCTAAAAGCAAAGTATAGAAAAGAATGGAAAAAAGCATCATGAAATCCAAACAAAACTAAATCTTGAAATCTTCTCTTCTCCTTACTATCTTGATTGTTCTTAGCTTCAAAAACTCTCTAGAGTCGTGCCAAAAAGTTCTTTTAAGAAACTCTAACAAGGCTTTATATATAAAGAGCTAAAAAAATAGGTCGGCCAGAAAAGACATAACCAGAGACGCACCGTAATTCATGTTCATCTTCTTCTTTTTTTGTTTTTTTCTTTAAACTGGAAACAACATGACCAAAGACATAGTCATGTCCTAGGCTGTTAACAGTAGAAAAGCAACTCCAATTTTGCTTAGAAATGACATGGTTGTGTCATTCAGTTATATTGATCTTCAAACTTTCATAACTTGCTCATTTTAACTTCGATTTGAATGAAATTTGTTTCTGTTATTCTCATTTTCTAGCATAGATCATTGCCAAACCTAAAAAATAAAATTTTACTCAATTAAGTGTTATTATCTAAAAATAAACTTAAATATCAAGGAAAAATCATTAAAATCACTAAATAAAATATATACAATTAGGAACTCATCACCACCTACATCTGCTTTGATTTGGATTAGGTCCTTCCCAGTTGGGAGATAATTTTTCCTATCCTTCACGGGACCCTACCGATTCTAGTTTTGTAGCAGACAAAGTATCTTGGTTAGAAGACCTTATACTTGACTTTCTTATTATAATATCTAGTTACATGTTGCTATTATGTAGTCACTTAAGCTTTTACTGCTTCCTTTACTTTATCAATAGTTTCTAAGCTTGCTTAGAGAGGTATTTTTGTTAATGCTAACATCGAAGTCTTAGGTTCTAGGGAGTTCAAGTTGTATTAAGAGGACATCTTCGAAGGCAAAGGCAAGGGGGAAAGGAGTTTCGCTTATAGTTGTTGAGTCTAATTTTTTCCTAGTTTTTAATTTTTTTCTTAACCTAATTAGTATTAAAATTTAACTCATTTAATATTAACCCTCGATCAGGAGTTAAGAAAAACTCGGTTTTTAAATGTATTTTGAAAATTCTTTGGAATCACTACCCAATCGGAGTCGAGAAAAAGAGGGTTAGGTTGAATTGATTGGATAGAATAATTTGACCTAACCATTGATCCCCTTAAAAAACCAACTTTTAGAAAAAAAGTTTGAACACCAAAAGTTTTAGATTCGATGGCTAATTTTTTAAACCCTTAATAGGTATCACTTTTTTTACTTTCCAATTTTAATTTAACTTTTCAATATGCCCTTATTTACAAACCATTCACATGCAACTAAATTAATTAAATTAAATTAAACAATTATTTACAAAATAAAAAATGTAATAAATATATATAAAAGACAATAAAAAAAAGAAAAAATATATAAAAAACATTTTATCACTTAGAAAAGTATCTTTCAATAAAAAAAAAACAAAAATGAACCTTTTTAAAGTTAGGATTTCTTAAAACTTTTAATAGGTAACACTTTTTTTACTTTCTAATTTTATTTTCACTTTTCAATAAATCCTTATTTACAAACCATTCAAATGCAACTAAATTAATTAAATCAAACAATTATTTGCAAAAATTCATGCAAACTTGGCTCCATCTGAAAAAGAAGTAGCTATGGATGTGTGCTGAAAATCTCAACTTCTCAGCGCCAATATTATCGAGCTAAAAGTCAGTTCAATCATGGCCAAATAGGTACGTGAGAGCTCGAGTCGTCGGTAGAACATAAGTCAAGTCAGCACTCAACTATTAAGAGATGCATAGTTACTTGGCTCAGCATAAGGAATTGATCAGCATCGAAGATCAACTTGGCCTTGGTGAGAGCTAACTAAAACATTAGAATTCGTCTTGTGAATCCTTCTAAGCCTTAGGCTTAGCTGTAGGTTAAAGACCCAGTAGTTTGATTCTTATCATCATTACTTAGAGATTTATAAACCAATTGATATATGTATTCACCATTAGCCATTTTATAAGAATAAATCATTAATAAAATGCGTATAAATGTTGATAAATTGGAATGTAAGTACAAATTCTTTACAGCCATTTGTAAAATCATGTTTTAGAATGGTATAATACATATCTATTGATTTTAAGAAAAAAAATTACGTTATTACAAATTATATAAAAGAAAATTATCAAATATCGTTGCTATGTCATAAAATATAATATTAGTACAAATAACTATGTTGCACCCTAAAAATAAGACATAATAATAGTATTTTGATAATATTTTTTATCTAATTATATTTATGTAATATTTAATAATTTTAATAATAAACATATAAATTTCTCATAATAAGGATTGTAAAAATATTTGATATATACCTTTGAGAGAGGATTTGCAGTTTATTGAAGAGAAGAAATGTGTTAGACCTGGCATTTCAAAAGTAATGGTAGGTGCGCCTAGGATTATTCTAGCTCGAGTAAAAGTATTATCTACAAGCTTAATCTCTTAAACAAACTTATTTTAGCTCAATTGTTTGAAAAATATGTGCTTCATATCTTTTATTTAAGTTTATGTTGAAGTTTGAATTCGACGTAAATTAGATTGTTTTCAAGTTTAATCAGGTTTATAAGCTCACCGAATCGAATAGATTAGTACAGTGGAAGTTTGTGAGGACAAGAGAATTGAGTGTTCCATCACAATTTAAGTAGCTATCAAATACACCCACGGTTGATCGGGTCTGCTTATTTTATATGCTGATTCAATTAGTCCTTTTTGTTTTGTTTTGTTTTTTTTTTTTTTTTTTCAATACAAATAATAGTGTGACCGACACAGTGAAAGAAAGGTATCGAAAATGTAAATCATATTTTTATATGCCAAGAATCAACAATAAACGCATGATTTACTTATTCCTTTTCCCCTTCTTCGTTATCTCATGTAAGAGAATTCAACGTCAACAAGAAGACGGATTTTTGGCCATTGTTTACGATGGAACCGGCCGAAGGTTGTCCCTGAAAATTATTCCTATAACGAACTTCTCTACCCCGTAAAGTAAGTACATGTGATTTTGTTAGCCTAATAAACACTAAACACTTGCACCAATTGGAAAATGTTTAACTGGCCAAGATATTGGTTCTCAATTCTACTCCGATCATGCAAGTAAAGGACTGGATAAGTGAAAAAGCAAACAAAAATGACATTCAGAGCGAACTTCTTTGCCGAGGCTTAATAACATCTAGGTGTGATTTACACAACACGACTAAAAACATTAAGGGATGAGACACTTTGGCAAATAAAGTGTGTATATGTGAGTTTTAGTATTTTATTATTATTACTATCGTTTTTTTTTTTTTTTTTTTTCATTTGAACTCTCAGTACGTCTGTCATTTGTCAAAAGCAAAATATTAGTGATACCGACTCAGCCGGTCCGAATTTCGGTTTTTATTTTTTTGTGCTGGATGTAATTGCCTACACCTATTAGCATGATAAACATATTTTAAAAGATGATTGGACTTGAACATTGGGTCTGAATAATTTATCCCTTGTTGGCCAAGTAATAATCTTTCTCTTCTTTTTAAATTCTTTTGCCCCTCTTGCCTTGTTCTTTACCTGTGAAATTTCAGAATTGAGCTGAGTGGCTAAAGAAATTAAACAATGGATCTTATCGTATTTTTTATTTTAATGTATACGAGCTACCAAAAATATTCGCAAAATCCCTTATGATTTTTCATGACAAACTCCTCTTCCACACCTATAAAGCCCATACGTCTAATCTTATTGGAAGGAAGATGACCATCTGAATTGTTTTATCTGAAGATTTCCTGACAACATTAGTTTAGCCGGCACTCGATGCTACATCAATATGGTTGTTATGTTATCACATTTTGGAATAGCGGTTACGATGATGATGGAATATACAATTACTAAAATTTTGGTGAGGATGGAAGAAAATATAATTTTCAAAGAAGTTAGTGGGTTTAAAATGCAATTCTATAAAATTTAGAGAGAGTGAGAGAGAGAGAGATCAGGTGTTACGCATATTTTCAGCGTATCATCAATGCAACGGTATAAATTCTGCATATGGGGCCTAGGGCCATGCTAAAGTTGTTTTGTCGAAATCTAAACAAGTGCCATGATCTGCTTATTCTATTAAAATTATCTACTAAACTCCTTTTAATCATTATTATATGTTTCTGAAACTAGATCCGGTTTTTCTATTTCTTTTCTATCTTCTACACATCAAGACAAGATAAAAAGGTAACCCGGGACCAATAAAAGCATTAATATAATCAGAAAAATGAGAAAAACAACAAAAGAAGCAACCATCCAAATCTAAAAGCTAAGGACATCCACATTAATTATTTAGGGGAAAAAAATGCAAATTACAGATAGAAAAAGAATAAAAGCATAGTGTCATAGAAAGGAGGATTCCTTGTTCAAGTGTCTGCCGTGTTCATGACATATTCATATGCAATATCCATGCATCAACAATTAATATCCTTTCATCAATTTTCTGTCGTGATATAAAAAAAGAAAAAAAAAATACACCTATAAATAACAATAAGTTGTACTGTAGCTTTAAAAAAGGTAGTAATTAATAGGTATTACCAATCATATATAATATATATATATATATATATGGCTAGTAGTTTTTTAGAAGCTATCCATTATATATCTCAAATTTATAATTATATATTCAACTTATCTAATTATGTATCTAATTAAAGATTTAGGTGTCATTATTTATACTTTAATTAAATCTTATTCATAATGATAGTCAACACGAGGCCTTTGGAAAATCGTGCTACCCCCAAGGCTATGAGCAACTACCTACGGCTACTAATAGATCTCACGAACTACTATTTCATAATAAGTGATCGACGGTCACCTTTAGGAGTCAGACGACTCCTTAAGGTTATAAGCGACTACTTCATTGATTAATCGTGTTGATTGAATTCATGATGTAAAATAAAGTTAATTAAGATATAGATAGTGATACCTGAATTTTCAATTATATATATAATTAAATAAGTTAAAACTTTAAGAGTATAATTAAGAAAAAAGAGATGAAATTAAGATATAAGCTATGAAATTAATCATATTGGAATATAATTGTTTTTTACAAGTGATGCACATGACATATATTGCCAAGTGAATCTTATCAATTTTCATGCTTTTAAGGGGAATCAAAGAAAAAGTTGTATATCCTCGTAGAGAAATACACGTTTAAAATGAAATACAGCTATTTTCTATATGTTTGATATTATACAGATGTGAAGTCACAACATCGGCAAACAAAGTGAAATAATATTCATTTCTTTTTCTTTTTAAGCTTGCCATTGCAATTGCAAAACAGTGAACCAAAACCGAAGAGATTAACAGTACCTATCGTGATATGAGGTTGGAAATTCAGACAGGGTTAACCCTGACACTATTCCCATAACTTTCTTAGTCTGAGGTTTCTGCCATGAATTATACGAATAAGGCATACCAAAAGATGAGACTGATGATGATCTTCGATTAGTCGAAATCGATGGCTGTTTTTGCAGATTCGGCCTCGGACTGTCCTTTCCAATCGCAGTTTGTTTCAGATTTGGGACCGATCCGGTTGAATTGCTCCGCGAGAGGAATTGGAATGGTCGAATTACGCCCTTAGTTCTGCCACTTTCACAATTGAGACTACTACTGCGCTTGAAATGCCAAAACGATTCGTAGTTGACTGTTTCTTATCATCTTCTGTATCTGTATCTGAATCTGTATCGCAACTCGTGGACAAAAACTCTTTTAGTCTCTTCTTTTGCGTAGATACAGAGCTAGGAATGTTACTCCTAGAGGGAAGAGTGTGAGGTGTAGACCTTGGATTAGGGGCAACTTTCTCCTTCTTTATCTCCACAGGAAGAATCTTACCATTGGAGAAAAGCTCATCTGCAGATGACAGGAAACTATTAGCACTAATGCAAAAATCGAAATCAGAGCCTGAATCCAAGAGAGATGAATCCAAACGCTGGCACAGATCTTCGACGGGATTGATGTCTTTTTCCTTGAGATCATGGGAGAAGGATATTCTGGGACTGATTCCTGGACTGCTAGAAATCTCTGAGCAAACATCAATAGCCATTGTCGGGATATGTTTACAGTCATCGTTTTGTTGTTATGTCGGGTTATGTTTTCACATCCTTAAGCGCCAAAATGATTTGAAAAACAATCGACCAAAAACATAGAGCGTGAACATTAAGGAATGAGATTGAAGATTTAAAAGTCAAAAGGAGGTAGGAAAAAAAGACGGTTAGAAGTCAGAAATTTCAGCTTTAGCTAATATTCATGTAGATGTAGGTATGTTTTTTTTTTTTTTTTTTTTTGGGTATATAGGAAATAGGAGGAGCATCTTCTAGCGCAAGGAGGGAGAAAAAGACTTCTTCTTCTTCTTCTTTTTTCTATTTTTAAATTACTTTATGGTGGTGTCTATCAAATCTGAATAGTGAAGCAAAGGAAAAAAACAAAATGGGTTCCATTATTGTTCCATGTAATCAGTAAAGAGAAGGATAAAAAAGAAGAGTAAGTGAAATAAAAGCAGTTGAAATTAAGCACCGAAAGGCTATTAAAGTTATAAAAGAATCTACCCTACTTGGTTTCCAATGACAACTTTACTTCACTTTACGACTGTAATAATCAGCAAAAGCATCGGTATGAGAACCTTCATCAACTTCTCACATAGGATCTAATTTTTTTACTGTCATCTCCCCTCGATTACTTATTTAAAATCCACAAATATGATTATAATCTATGAAATTACAACATCTTAAAAGTAGGTTTTTTTTAATGGTTACACCGTATTATCACAACAATAAAAATAAAACTAGATTTTAGTAAATTATATTATGAATAATAAAATAGAATCTATTAACGGTTTTATTTTTATTAGATTTTAGTATATCATACCCATCAATAATAAAAATTAAATTATTGATGATTTTTATTTTATTGTTCATACATATGATTTATTAAAATCAGATTTATTTTACCATCACATTACGGTGATATATAATCCTCTCTCGCTACTTCCCTAATCTTGTAATTCTTTTCAAGGCTATCTCATCTTGAACCAAGGATTGAAACCTTTGTCGAATAACTAGACTATATGGCTTTAGCATTCGACGCTCTCATTCTTCCACTTTTAGTTGCACTTCCAATCTATCGTTCTTGAATTTTGTTTTCCAAGATTTCATTATTGTTGGAATGATGAACCAAAAATTACAAAACTGGTGGCAAAAGGAACAATTAATTTTTTACTAAGGAAAAACCCCAAGGAAAGGTGAGAAAAAGGTAGAGATGCATATAACAACTTTTTTGGATTGGAGCAGTGAAGCCTCAAGGATGTCCAAGTGTGATAGGGTGTGAGGTGGGCACTAAAATGAAGAGATGGAGGATAGATTTTATAAGGGCTAGTTTCGAATTGTAAATTACTTCGGGAGTTTTGAATTGGTTAATTCGGAGTTAGAAAAGTCTGAACCGATTTTAAACTATCGAGTTTTAAAAGTCTAAATGATTTAGTGGGCTATAGTTGTAAACCAACTAAGTCAGCCCATCGGGTTTGGGTTTCGCCAATTTGGGTCGATTCCACCCCCCCCAAATATTAAAAAAAAAAAATGTTACATGTCTTCTGCTACTATTACTATTCTCTTTCCAAACCTAAGTTCATCAAAAATTATAGTTAATTGTTATATTATAATTTTTTTTTCCCCGTATTGATAATTTTTTCCCCAATATTTAAATTAGATTTAGCATCATTTAAAAATTTTATAACTTCTCAGCTTTACTTAACTTTATTAATTTTTTCTTTTTAAAGTAACTTCATCCTACACGATGAAAATTAGTTATTTTAAAAGGGAAAAAAAATTTGAAAACTTTTTTCACTAACACTTTTATGATATAACATGTTTGAAATTATTTGGGGGGAAAAAAAAATAAAAATGATATCAAGTAAAAAATTATTTACGTAATTTACGGGATTGCAAGAAAAAAAAATTAAAGAAAATTTAAAAAAAAAAAAATAAAGAATAAAAAAAGAAAAATGGCAATTGGTCAAGAGCCAATAACTGACCTTTAAACCAACAATTTAAATGAATCGACCTAGTTCAACCCTTTCATCAACCCATGAAACCCACGGTTTCAGGCCAATTTTTTACCTTTTTGTTAGTTTTGCCATTGGGCAAATTAAACTAATGCTCCTTTCAGATATGAGGGTCTGATAAGCAAACCATCTTTCAAGATTTAAGGGGAAAGGGGATGTAACACCTTCAAGCCCTTTGTATTTCAAGATTTTGAGAACTTTAGAGAGATTTGTTATGCATCTCCAAATTTTAAACAAATCTAACCTTAAAATCAGTTTTAATTGAATTTTACAAATTTTAAAATTTTCTTTTCAAATAATGAAAAAAACAAATAAATTTTCATATGAGTGTCTTGGCCTTAGATAATTACAATACTCTTTAGAATCTATGGTTTTTTAAATTATACATTATATTATGCTCAAAAAACATTCACCAATGGGTGGGGAGTTTAAAAGAAACGCAGGGGGTGGGAACTAATTTAAATAGTATTTCTTTTTTTTTTCTATTTTTTTTTTTCTATTTTTTTTCACAATTTTTACTTTGAATGATTGGTTTCCAAAATGTCTAAATAATGGTAGGAGATACTATTTTTTTTTCTATTTTTTTTCACAAATTTTACTTTAAATGATTGGGTTTCCCAAAAAGTCTAGAAAATGCTAGGAGTCATATTTATGCAATTAAGATCATAGGGGTTTTTCTTCTAGTTTGAGTAAATTTTTACCATATCAAACTAATTTAGCTAGGGATTTTTTTTTGGTTTCGTAATTTTTTTTGATAATTTTTTTTTTCTCTTTTCCCAAACAAATGGGATTATTATTTAAAATTTCTCCTTTTGATTCAACTTGAGGAGATTGGAGTTGTATGCCTGTTTTCCTAAAATTATCCATGTATTTGGATGTGTTTTAGTTGATTTTTAGGTTAAAAATATGTTTAAATTCTAGGGACTTTAAAATCTTTAAATTTAGTAAATTTGATAATATTGTATATATATTCTACGTAATTGATACATATAAGGGATAACTATTTTTTATATATCGGATATATTTAAAAAAATCCATAAATATATTTATAGTATATTATGCAATACTATTTTTTTTTATAACTTAAAAAAATTTGTTTGTAATTCTTATCACATTTAAAACCCCCAATTTTAAAATTATTATTTTTTAAAATCTAACTTCACTAGATCATTTTAACAAAAACTTCACTAGACCCATTTTAACTAACTTTTCTAATTAATCATGATGTTTAATCTCCATTGGATAATTTTTTCTTAAAAGGGCCTCAAATCCGGATATGTTTAAACCAAAATAAAATTTTTTTTTACATTCGCAATACTCATAAAAAAAAAATTTCTCGTGTGACTAGTTTCTTGTAAATTTAAACTTTTGGACTCAAACATTTTTTTTTTTATTTTTATTATATATATAAAATTTTTCATTTTATTTTTTTTTTAAACAAAAACTATAAAAATGAATAAAACAAAACAAGTTTTCCCTTTTCCCTTTTTTTTATTGGATTTCTCCCCCTTTTTTTTTTTTTTTTTGTTTTTTTCTCCTTTTTTTTTTTTCAATAAAATATAACATAAAAAAGAAACGGGGAAAAAAAAACGTAACAAAATAAAAATACAAGTTTAAAAAAACAAAAGGGGGGCCGGACCAAGCTTCCACACAAGATCGGTTTGCGGGTTGGTCTACTAGTTTTTGGGTCGGAGCAACGGGTGGGGTTTGATCTTGAAGTCGAGTCAAAAGTAAGCTCCAATATCATGGTAAAAACCTACTCCCAAGAGAGCTTCCCGCGATTATTTTGAACTGGTAATTGCACTTTATGAAAAACTCATTAAAGAAAATGAGTGTGATTGTAGCCCACAAAGTTTGGGGGGTTCTTTTGGGCCGGCCCCCCGTCGGAGTTGGGAGGGCAGTGGGGGTCTTTAATTAGCCACGGCGGGTTTTTTTCAATTGAATGGGTGGTGGATCTTAGGTTTTCAATTTTTTTGGGGAAAAAAAATGGTGGTGGGGGTTTTTTCATCGAGAACCACCGGGGAAGGCCGTTTTTTCCCTAGAAAATAGTACTGGAGGTTGGTTAGAGGGGGGAAAGATCAAATTTTGGAACTTGTATGGATGATTTTGCAGGGTTTCTTCATGTCCCAAATGAGTTCTCATCCTCCTATTTATACTTGTGCGTGCTTGATCTCTTTGGAAACTATTTAAAAAGCCCAAAATCAAGCTTTGTGTGAATGGAATTTTACCAACAATTGATTTTTGGGCCACGAAATTTTAGATGTTTTTAAATTTAAATTGATGGTCAAAAGCATTAATCAATTCTGACTTTTTAATTTACACCATTAAGTTGCTTCAATTTTTATTAAAACATGTCCAAATTCGTGATTTTTTACTGACCATGGGGACCACATTCAAGCTTTTTTCCTACTTTTAAAACCCCAAATTTTTAAACCACATTCCCTTTTTAATTTTAGCACTTAAAAGTTTAAAAATTTAAATTTTTCCAATTTCCCATATTAATTTCCACTTTTTTTTTTGATAAAAATCAACCAAGAATGGTTTTTTCCGGTAAAAAAATAGGGATCGCGCGGGGGTTTAAATTTTCCCTTTATTTCTACGCATTCTGGAGCTCTGCTTTGCCTTTTAAAGAGGAGTTGAAGTTTACCCAAACGGTCAAGTTGCAAAGACCAGTGATGAAGTGCTACATGGCATTAAGGTTTTAAAAGAACAAAACAAATATGCCCAAGTGTTACGGCCCGGGTTCCGTCGCTCGACCCCGGCGGCACTTTAAAAGCTCCTAACCCCCACTAAGGAAGGGTAAATCAGCCTGTAATAAAACTTTTTAATGTTAGGAGAGAAAGTAGAGAGAGAAAATCGCTAGTAAAACTGCTTCACCCCAAATAATTTGTGTGTTCATCTGGGGGAATACCCTTATATATACAGAAAGTCTTTACCCAAACTAATGGTTAAGATTAACCCATCTAATGGTTACAGTTATTCCCAACTACTACCTTTTTTCCTACCTCCACCTACCTCCACCTACACTATACCCAAAATTTGGACTTCTTTTG
This sequence comes from Lumnitzera racemosa, assembly GCA_024138005.1. NCBI lineage: Eukaryota > Viridiplantae > Streptophyta > Magnoliopsida > Myrtales > Combretaceae > Lumnitzera > Lumnitzera racemosa. Next base: position 18,670 of record JAMXBC010000331.1, read on the forward strand.
GAACCTTCTAGAGCTTTTCATCATCTAGAAGCTTTTAATGGGGTTGGGCTTTCGTTTTGGGCTTAAGGAACCTCCTAAGAATGGCCCCAAATTTTGGGGGGTCCGTAACATTCCCCCCGCTCAAAAACCGGCGACGCCTTCGCGCTCCTTCATAGGGAATTGTTTTAGTTTTGGGGGGGGGGAAATTACCACATGCTTTGGCTGGTGCCCCCCGGGCCCCACTTTTTTAGTCTTTCCCCTTTCCCTCTTACCATATACTCATGTCTGAGAGTTTTTCCATGTCTCTTTACTTTTTCTATCAGCTATGATACCTTCCCCCTTCCTTATCAAATGAATCCCGTACTCCTATTTGGGGCCCTTTGTGATATGCCCTTATAGGGTCTTCCTCATCTTTTGGAATGGTTTTAGCATGCTCATGTTTAAAAACCACTTGATTACCTACCTGATATTCCATCGGCCTCCCCTTCTTATCTGCCATCTTCTTCATTCTCTTGATAACTCGGCCTAAGTATATCCGAGCTAAGTCGTGATTTTCCCGCCTTTTCCCTTGCAATTTTATATGCGGGAGGGCTGGACCCCTTATCTCCTATTGCTACTGTATGAGGAGTTAAGGGTTGCCTTCCCAGGATGATCTCGAAAGGACTCTATCCAATGAACTCATTCTTCTGTAGATTGAAAAAGAGCTGTATGACATCCAATGACTTAGACCGGCCCCAGGTGCCTCCAAACTTGAAGGAAATATACTACAGCTGTCTTTTCCTTCTCATGTCCTGGGTGTCGCCTCTCTGTATCATTCAACGTTTGATTCTCAAAGGCTATTGGATGGTTTTCTTGCATCAAAACCTCACCAATGACATAATCACCATCATCCATGCATACTTCAGATACTTCACCAAAATTAGAGGGTGTAAGAACTTGTTCTTTAATGACTGCTTCCTTCAGGGTATCAAATGCCTTATGTCGATCTTCCTTCCATACCCATAAGACATCTTTCTTGAGTAAATCCGTTAAGGAGGTAGCCATTCGGGAGTATCCACATATGAAATTTTTGTAAAAACTTACTAAGCCAAGAAATGACTTCAATTCAGTGGGCTTAGTAGTTTCTTTCCATTCTCAATGGCCTGTATCTTCTCTTCGTCCATTTTGATCTTCCCCTTTCCTACTACATGCCTTAAAAGGGTCACTTCTTTCTTTGCAAAGGCACATTTCTCCAGCTTTACATATGACTCGTTTTCCCTTAAGGCTAAGCAATTTGTATGAAGATGCACTTGTTGCTTTTCCATATGCTTGCTATAATTCATGATATCATCCATGTAAACCACAACAAAACGATCTAAGAATGGTGCTAATACCCTATTCATCAGACTACAAAAAATAGCTAAGGCGTTTATGAGCCCCAATGGCATACCAGGAACCTTAGATGCACCATACCTTGTAACGTAAGTGTTTTTTGACTCATCTCCATATCTCAGTCGTAGCTCCAATTTTGAAAAGTATCTTGCCTCTCCCCTTCGATCGAATAAGTCTGATACCAAAGGAATAGAGTACTTATTCTTCTTAGTGACCTTATCTAAGGCCCTATAGTCAATACACACTTGGAGGGGCTTATTGTGTTTCTTCCGAAAGAGAACTGAAACTCCAAAAGGTGCCTTTGACGGTTGGATGAATCCAGCTTCCAATAACTCCTTCAATTGTCGCCTCAATTCTTCTAATTCTTTTGGGGGCATGCAATAAGGAACAGTAGCAGGAGCCTTTGTACCTAGTTTTAGCTCAATCGTATGATCCACTTCCCTTCTTTATGATAGCTTCATTGGAAACTCTTTCGGCATGATGTCTTTGAATTCTTCTAACAACTCCCCTACTCGATGTGGAATTACCTCTTGATCCCTTGTCTCTTCTTCCCCTTTTAAGCCCTTCTCTAGTCGCATAGCGGAAAGGAATTTTGTGGCTTAACCTGCTTTCCTTGTAACGGGCACCACACATTAAGAGTTGGTCTCGAGAATACATATACATTCTGCACGAGGAACAATAAGTGCATCTATACGATCTAAGAATTCCATCCCAATCACAAATTCGAAGTCATCCATAGGTACTACTTCGATGGTTTCTTTCCCTTCCACCCTCCCATATGGAGCTCTATCTCCTTGGTGACTCCAGTAGTAAGGACTTCCTTTGAGTTTATTGTCTTGAGCCATGTCTTGGTTTTCTCCACCTCTATTCCAATCTTACTTGTTGCTACATCGGAGATGAACAGATGAGATGCCCCTGTATCAATAAGGGCATTTAACTTCTTGCCAGCAACTATTACCTCAGTGTACATCAACCCCTTTCGCTTCTCCGGTATTTTCATAGCACTAAGTAGTCGTATCGAACCCAATTTGGCCTCATCCTCTTCACTGGAGCTTTCATCTGCCATAATTGCTGCCAACCGATCTTTCTTTGGGCATTCCCTAGCATAATGGGGCCTATTACAAAAATAGCACTTCAATTCTCGAGGCTTCCATCGTTCCCCATCTTTTCCTTCACGAGTCCTTCCCCGATCATTATTCCTCTCTTCCATCTTAGGTTTCCCTCTTAGGGAACTCCCATTCCTTTCCTTCTCAACTCCCCCCTTCCACCTTCCTATTGGGATCTTATGTTCTGTCTTCTTGAACTCCGTTAGGCCTTCAGCAACCGCTATGGCCTTAGAGATGTCTTCTATTCTCCTTCGATCTAGCTCTAAATTTGCCCAAGGTTCCAGACCATCTAAAAACATCACTAGAGCATCATCCTGGTTAAGGTCTGGGATCTCCAACATTAGTTCTGAGAATTCCTTCACATATTGCTTGATGTCACCCTTATGAGTTAGGTGATGCAACTTCACCTTCGCTTCTTTAGCAGCATTTTGGGGAGAGAACTGCCCCTTGATCTCATGTACAAAGCTAGCCCAAGTATTGATTTCATTTGCCCTCCTACGCCACCATACCATAGCAGAATCTTTCAAATACATAGCAGCAGTACGTACCTTTTCGAGGTCATCCAAGATTCTTACAGCATTGAAATATTTTCTATTCCCCAAAGGAAGTTGTCTACCTCTCGGGAGGATCGTATCCCATTGAAAGGTTTGGGCTTGGGGACATCGATCCTATGAGCAGACTGGATGGTCACTCCACTTACCATTACCGCCCGACATGCTGTTAGTTGGTTCTTAAGTTCTTCAATCTCCTGGCGCATGGCTGCCATTATAGCATCTATCTTGGCTTCATAACCTTCCTCCTTAGTTTCCAAAGCAATGACTCGAGCTTGGAGTACTTCATTCTTCCCTCAATCGTCTCATCACGCTGTTTCAGCTCGTCAATGGCTTGATTTAATGCTCCTTGTAACTTGCCTTGAAGTTCTTCCTCCATCTCTTCAAGGTTGCCTTGCGATACATCAAATTTTTTCTTTCGCTTAAAGCAATGCTCAACTCGCTCTGTCCATCCTATTAAGGAGAAGCGGGCAAGTCTCGGGACCAAAGTCCTTTGCCTGGTAACAGGGGAAAATCATCATGGTCAGCCAACTCATCGACCATTGAAGTGTTATTGTCTCCCCTCCGGAGACATTTTCTCCTCAAGCAGCTTCTTTTTCAGGCCCTGATGCCACTTGTCAGGGGCGGATTCCCGTCGCTCGACCCCGTACGGCACTTGCGCTCCTGACCCACTAAGGAAGGCTAATTTTCCACCTGTAAAAACACTTACAATGTTAGAGAGAAAAACCTCTGTAGTAACTGTAATTCACTCAAATAACTTGTTGTTACATCTAAGGGGAATACCCCTAAAATATAAAAAAAAAATTTTTACAATCTAAGGGGTTAAGATAAATTTCCCGATCTAAGGGTTTTACAGTTGATTCCCAATTATTACCTTTACCTACCCCACCTTTTTACTATAAAAAGTTTCCCTGGACTTCTCGGGAAAACCTTCTAGAGTTTTTAAATCATCTGAAGTTTTTCATCATCTAGAAGTTTTTAAGGGGGGTTTGGGGGCTTTCATTTTTGGGCTTGAGGAACCTCCTAAAAAATGGCCTATTTCGGGGAGGTCCGAACACAAGCACGTACAAGAAGTTTCGAACCCCGAAATTTTCCTTACCCCCAAAACCCCATACCTTATCAATTGTACTGCTTTTAAATTTTTCTTTTAAATCATCAATTTTTTTAGAATTTAAGGGGTTTTGGCCCAAAATTTTTTAAGATTTAAGTTACACATCCTATTTTAAATTTCCCTTAATTTCCCCTTTAACCTTGGAATATAAAATTAAGACCTTCAAATTTTATTTTTTTTTTTCTTTTTCCCTCCTTTTTTTTTTTATTTTTTAAAATAAAAAAATTTTTTAATTTTTTTTTATTTTTAAAAAATTAGAACCTTTTTTTTCTTATTTAAAAAAAAAAATTTTAAATTTAATAAGAAAGCAAAAATAGAATATCTACAATGCTCATGGAATTCGCAAAGTAAAAACGCTGTTTTTTTGGAGTTAAGTCCATCGTAAACAAAAATCCTTCAATCCAAACAAATTTCAAAATTCGACCTAATATCACTAGATGTTTCCAACAATTCGCCAGTTCGATGGACTAGCTGACGAGGACTCCAAAAATTTACGTTTCGAACTTCCTGAAAATCTATGATACATTCAAAATTAATGGTGTTTTTTAGATAATGCGATAAGATTAAGGTTTTCATGTTCTCCCCCTTAAAAAGGTAAGGCAAAACTTTAGCTTAATTTGTTACCAAAAAGGCTTGATTACAACTTGGGGATCATTAGTAGAAAACTTCTTAGAAAAATATTTTTTTTCCCAAAAGGGGGTAACGAAAATTAGGAATAATATTTGTACTTTGGGTTTTTCAATTTATTATGAGACTCCTATGACAGGGTAGGAGAGATGTGAAAAATTACTAAGAAAGCCTACATCATGGACAAACCCACTGGATGCAAATCCAAACATTTTACAAGGGGCCCTCAGTTATTCAAACACTTTCAAACCATCGATCCCAAATGACTAAAGGCACTCTAAGTGCTAACACATAAGAAGAGACTTAGAAGCTAATCAAAAGCAGGGCAATGAATAATTCGCAAGGGGGAATAATGTAAAAACCCAAAGTAAAAACTTCCGAAAAATGTGAAGTTGACTTTGTAACAGGGATTGATTGCTCAAGTTGAAAATTTTGGTAAAAGATTTTATAGCTTGATGGATCTTGTTAATTTAGTGCAAGATGAGGTTTTGATAGAAAAATAAAAATGTTAATTTTTTTTTTTACTTTAAACCCAAATTTTTCTAAAAAAATCCTTTTATTTAAAACCTTAAAACCCAAAGATGAAAAAAAAAAATCCCCTCCCCTTAATTTTCAAATTTTTAGAGGGCCCAACAACAATAAATAGGCCCAAAATCCCCCAAATTATAAATAAAATTTTGGGCCCCTAAAAGTCCCCCCAAAAAAATTACGAAGCAATTTTTTTTAGGGGTTTTAAACGTAAATTTTTCCCAAACTAGTAAAGGGAGCAATAAGGAGCATGAAGGCATTGTTGAAGAATTTGGGAAAAATCAAATCAATTACCAAGAAACCATAAGGGCTTTAAGGAAACCCTTTCTCGAAAACATTGGACCATAACCTAAACCAATGAGTTTGGAAGCAAACTAAGGAAGAAACTTTCAAAAACCCTCCCAGCTAATAATATAAAACAAAAGTGCTCTCCCAGGAAGCAGCCCAAGTTTGATGAATTTTTTTTTTTCCCAAAATTCCATTTTACATTGTTTTCTTTTCAAAAAGTTAATTTAAGTTTTTAATTTCCAATTTTGTTTATTATCCTAAAATTTGAATTACTTTTATTTGATTTAAAGTAGTTAGGTAAAATTTTTTAATAGCTTTTTCATCTAAATTGGTTAACTTGCAGTTTGGGAAATTTTTTTACCTGAATTTTTAAAAAACTTTTAGTTTTTTTCAAAGGGAAACCCAAATCGAGAAATCGGGGTTTTGGGGTGAAATTTTTAACCCTTGAAAAAATCAAGGCGGACTTTGGGGGCCATGAAACCCTCATAATTTTTTTCGAAAGAAAAGTTAAAAGAAACAAATTATCAATAAAAGGAACATGACCAAGACCACGGCTTTTAGTCCTTAGCTATTTATGCAATTTCTTTTCCCTATAAAGGGGAAAGGGAAAACCACCATGTTCCTTGCTCATGGTCGCCACTTTGTTTGAAAATCACGAGTAAAATTTTTCCCCCTTCCGTTATCCCCCCAAATTTTCACTCTAAAAATTTTAAATCTCCTACAAAAGACTTACTTTTCTATTTTTTCTTTACGCTCACCACCCATCACCCCACCCCAATTTTCCCTTTAAATTAACAAAAAATTGCAAAAACAAGGTATATACAAACAACTTCACTTCGTTATTTTCCTTGATTTGTTGTTAGATTACAGAAAAAATATAATTTTTATCTAGATTTTCAAGTTAGAAGAAACTTTGATGTGCATATGTGTAGATCTTGATTTCCGGGGATGATTTAAATTGAATAACGTTATGTAGTGTGTTACTTAATGATTATCTACTAGAATCTTTGAGAAAAAAATGCATGCTTTGTGAAGATTGAATGAAGAAAAGTAATGGAAAGTGTTAGAAAATCATAGAAAGAGAGAGAGAGAGAGAGAGCGAGAAAATGCATGGTTATATAATCGATAACTTTAATTCATGTTAAGAGAAGAAATTTGTATGCTAGATGTTTGTATGCATCATAGAATTGATTTGTACATGAATAATGCAATTGAAACAAGTTTCTAATCAATAAAATTATATTGAATATTAGACTTCATGTGACTTAGGTGATAAAGTTATAGGTTGAATTTTAATTTAGAAAATTATTTACCTATAATTTTGTTAATTAAGCTTTTTAAAAACCTAATATTTTGATATACTAAAGTTGATCAATTCACTTATTAAAACAAAATTTTAGGGAATTTGCATAGTCAATGTTACACTTGCAAGGATTAGGCATAATTCAATTTCATATGATTTATTGTGAACTTATCTTACATATGTATTATTCAATGATTTAAGCATTGTATGTTGCAATTTATGTTATTTTTTCATTATCTTAATTGCTTAGTGCATTAGCTAGCAATGAATAGATAAGAATGTCATGGTTCAATTCTTGAATTAATTTTAGAGCATGAAATATTATCATTATCATGTTTAAAACTTTGTCTTATTTTTATTTCAAAAAATGCCTAAACCTAAGCATGTAACCCATAAAAACTCCAACGCTATTCTACAACCTCCTCAATTGACCTTCGAGCATAAATGACGAAGAGAAAGGTTTGAACACCTTTCTAAATAGAAGCTTGATAAGTTTACCTACATCAACTAGAATGCTTTGGTACATATAGGCTATGAGGTCGGAGCTCGCTAGCCGATTGGTTTTAGTAGATGGGACAGCCTCCTCACGATCAACAAGCTAGTGTTTAGGGAGCTCACTCTCGAGTTCCTCTATACATACAAGTTAAGCATCAATAACCTTGCTTAGGGGAAGAAAAATACAAACCAATTTAGGTGTTGTAATCAGGAAGTTAGGATGCTTATTGATGATTTTAGTGTTCATATAGGGATTTACTTTATTAAATATATTACGATGTAAGAATACATGGACATACCATATGACTTACACTAAGCTATGTCTGATTCGCCTGTATGGAATAGATTGACTAGTAGTAAGGGAGGTATTTATAATCTTGGTAAGTCTAAAGCATCTAATTTACATGACCCTACTCTTAGGCTAATACATTATGTATTAGCTAGAAATTTTAGTAGTAGAGTCAACAGTCAGGGGTGGTTAATGAGAGGGATACCTTATATTTGTGCAGTATCACTAACAGTCTTCCTTTCAATTTAGCATTCAGGATAGGTTGCTTCATGAGAACGTAAGCCACTAAGAGGTGGTCTAATTATATTTTTACAAGCCCCTTTTTCATCCATTTGGTGAGAAACTATCCTAGCTTACGTAATGAGGCACGTATGAGAAAGATGAAGGATCATAATCCCCTCACTTGTAATGCTATCAAGTCTATGTACCTTCCACCACCACAACCTAAGCTAACGCCTAAACTAGCCAATAAAGTCGCCATTTCATCATCCTCTAGGCTACAAGCTGCGTCTTCCTCAGTAATTGGCACTTTTGTGAAACTTATGAGGAAGCTTTTTAAGAGATAGAGGACATTGCAGCATAAGGTAGAACAAGCCCTAATCCAGTAGGCAATGATCATGAGTCACCTATAGATTCAATTACTACCTCCACCACCAATGATTGACCTACACTCCACAAAAGAAGCTACTGAAGATGAGATTGAGGAAGAAGAGGAGGACGATGAAGAGGATGGGAATTGA
>JAMXBC010000332.1:0-26998 GCA_024138005.1 Lumnitzera racemosa
ACACTAATGCTCAGCACAAAGTTGTCTTCCCACTGTAGATAACTTCCTCCCAAAAAGTTTGGGCTGTCCGTCCTCTTTCAACTCCTTTACTTCCTCATTTGTACTACAACCCCCAACAGTCAGCAAAACCCCCCTTAGATCAAACCCTTGTTCTCTATTTTGGATATTGAGCAACCATTTGTCCCCCAAAACCTTGGGATTTGAAGGACTTTTATCTTACTCGTCTTTTTACCTGAACTTTAGCCTTTCTTTAAAATTCCTTAGGGTTTCCTTCTCTTTTTGTTTTGGGTAATTAGAGTAGGGCGAGTCTTTACTGACTTACTTAGTTTCGTTCGCATAAAGGTTTTTCTTAGAACAATTGGCTACTACAAAGGGCAATTGACGAAGGGGGAAAAACCCTTTCCCATTTGATGCCCCTTTTTACCCTCTACCTAATCTAGGTAGTCCTCAACATCACCACTTGTAGAAAACTTAAATCACACCCTCAACCCTTCAACTCGAAGGCTCATACATTTTTTTCTTTAAGCTCTACTTTTTTTCTACTTCATCGTTTCCTTCCTCCCTCCTCAATTTTTTTAAGGGGCCCTAGCCTTCATCTACTTCCCTATCCATTCCTTTAACTTGGGGCTTTAAACCCCAGCTAATCTACCATTACCTTCTCTTCTACCATATCCTCTACGGGTTTTTTTTCTAGCTTTTTGTCTACTTCTTTGATAATGTCCCCAAAATTACTACAAAGTCGTAATCTACTAACAGTCACCCTTTTAACTGAGTGTAAAGCTTTCTTTTTCCTTTTATCCTTTCTAATTTTTTTCTTGGGTTTCCCAAAGTTTCTTCAACACTTGAATCAACATTGTTGGTTAACCTACAAAACTGATGTTTAAAAAAATACCACTTGAAATTCCGGTCCTAAATTTAACAACAAAATCAATAACTAAACTTCCAATACTACATAACTACGATAATACATAAAAAAAAAAACAAACAATATACTCTATTTTTGCATACAAAATGGGGGAAAACAAGCACAAATTTCCCTCAACACCTCTTGATATCAAACCCCACTTTTAAGGTAAAATTTTTTTAAACATGAAAATAGTAACAAATGACTCAAAGAACATAGAACAAAATCTGTTTTGAACATAGCCAAACTCTAATACAAAAAAAAATAACAGATTTATAGATAAACACACAACCAATATCATGCATAACCAAAGGGGTAGGTCCAGATCGTGATATGACTCAAAAAGAAATGAATCAAGGATAAAAAGGGGTTTCCCCTACACGACAATAATATGACAACCAACACTTTTACGAAACTCGGTCACACTTGATATGATGCAAAAATAGGGAAAGGGGGTCACTACCACTATCTATCCCAAAAGGGGCTGAAAAATAGCTCTAGAGAAATAAAAGGGACACTTAGCTCAAGAGCTGTAAAATTTTAATAATTTTTTTGTAATTCATGTTGGGGCTATTAAAATGTCAATATTTATGGTACCCAAATTTGGGATAATCCTAACTTAAAAAAAATTTATAGAATTAGACTCTCATTAACTAAGAAAAAAGGGAGAAAAATTAAGGGTACTGTAATCATGCAAAAAGAATACCTTCAAAAAAAAAGGATTTAAATGTAAAAGAAGGCGAGCTAGTGAAATTTTTGTTCATTCTAGGCCCCCAATAATTTTGCGATCAGAAAGGGTGGGCCTTATTGGGGTCCATCAATATTTTTGGAAACTCTGATTGTTGAGACGGGAGGGGGTTGGGGATCAGGACAACTCACATTTGGCAGTCTTAGATAGTCAACTCTTGAAAATTTGTTAGTTTGGTCTGGGTATTATGGGGGATGGTTGTACCAATTGGTCTTGGATTGGTCATTAAAAGGGGGTTGGCCGACATGTCGGCAATCCCCTTTTACATTTCCTAATGGTGGGGAGAGTAAAGTGGGTCGTGGGTTTGGAAAAGGGGTAAACACTACTCCCCAGTCTTAACTCATCCCAGCACTCGACGAACCATCGAAAAGCCTGGGTTTGGACGGAATCAGTCCTTGTCCCTACAATTTTGGTGAAGACTTGACTATTATGATTACTATTATACTTTAGAGATCGATCTAGTAGCCATTTAAAAAAAATATGCCCCTTTTAAGCTTTTGCAAAAAAAGGTCATTATGAGTCACTAAAAAGTTATCAAAATTTTTTTATTATGTGTTTTTATTTATGAACTTAGGTCTAGAGAAGTCCCTGAACTTCTCAAAAAGGGCCCATTTTAGATGGTATTTTAAACTTTAAGTTTTGAAATAGAGATATTGAATATTGCTTTTAGCATTTAAGGAAAATTTTTAAAAATTTTGTTTAATTTTTTTTCTTTTTTTAAAAAGCATAGTGGGGACTTTTTCTTTTTATAATGGTAATTATGGTGTATTTGAGTCATCCTTATATTATTTCAGGAAATCAAAAAAGGGGAAGGGGATGACGAGTTTTTAGAGACTAAAAAAGTAGATTTTTTAAAAGCCTGACATGTTAGTAGATTAAATAGGTACGTACGGGTGGATTCCAATTCTGGGCATTATAGCTTTTTTTAAAATTAAAAGCATTTGGTTTAAATTCTAAAACAAACAACTTAGTTTGAATCAGAGAAAGAAGTTTTAATTAAAAATTAAACCGAGTGTTTTGTTAGTTATGTACAGTAAAGTATGTTAGTTGGTTTAAGTTTTATTTTTTTTAAGGGCTTAGTAAACCTTTTCTTTTCTCATGCTTCATACTTAAATATCTAATTCCTTTCTGAAACCTCAAGCCCCGTAGACCTAAGGTTTAAAAACCAAATCTATCCCCTTTAGGGGATGCCTACCCAAACTTAACCCACCCTAAATCAGGGATAGGGTTTAAGGGTACATAAACGACTTAAGTTTTGCATTTAAAGAATTTGGATAGGGTGCTTTTTGGAAAAGCAGCATAATAGGGAATATGCAGGGCATTCAAGAAAATGCGAAATATGGAGTAGGGCGGGAACTGTCATAGGGGTAAAAAGGTCTATCGATGAGAGTACCTTTACTGGTTTTGAAAAGCTGCTTTCCCCCCAAAACCCAAAAGCTCCAATAGAAGCTAAGGAAAAGATCACCGAAGTGGAGAAGTCTTTTCTTAGTGGAATCCCCAATTATATGAAGGTGATTATGCTACTTTCTTTCTCAAAAAATTTACAACTTAGTGGGGAGAGAGTGCTCCTAAACCACTAAAATGAAATTGGGCCATCACCCGGAAGAGTTTAATATTATTCTTTACAAGTTCTTCCCAATAGCATTTAAAAAACAAATAGTTAACTACCAGACCCTGCAATAAGTAATCGCTCAGATTAAATTAGAGGGAAAGTTTTAACCACCTAGCTTGCTTATTCCATAGTTATCAGATGAATGAAGATCACTACAAAACAATTCATCTTTTGGTTAAAGCTAACTAAAGAGAGGAAGGGAAGGTTCATAAGTACTTATGCAGAGATGATGGAATGGGTAAATGTTGATAAGGAATGCAGAGGATGGAAAAGCACTGATTCATAAAGAGAAGGGCCCTTTGGGAAGAGGCCTATATTAAAATTATAGACTGCAAAGCATTCAAGAGACCTACGCCGGCATTAGATTTGATAGGGTGGCAAACCACTATTTTAACCCCCTAAGCCCAAAAGTAGCCAGCCCTAGCACCCCCACCTACCCTATTAAGCCAGTTGGGCACCTGTTTTTATAACCCCAGAATTGCATATTGTAAATAAACCAAATGCTTTTCTCTCTAGGGAAAAAAGGACATGTTAAAAGGACTGAAGACTAACCTTATACACAAGGTTTCTATTACTGTTGTATCCCAAAAGGTCATAAGCAATAAATGTAAGAGGCAAGGGCAATAGCTTTTCAATTACCCCAAATTAAGCTACTTAAAAAATGCAGAGCACTTTCCTCACTAGACCCCACAAAGCATTACCCAAGTTTTTGCTTTCAACTCAAATTAGAGTCAAAGTCCCATAAAAGTAATACCGTTGCTTTTTACTACTTCAAACAAAAGATGAGTTTATTTGTACTGGAGCATCTCGTTCTTTTATTTTTTACTCTATGGTAAATGCTTGAATGTTATGAAACTGTCTTGATGGATACCTCTTTGATTATGAACACACCCTTAGAGAGTAAAACTATGTAAATTAAAATGTGCCCATGATTACAAAGATTGTTATAGAAGGAAAAATTTTTTAACTGATTTGTTAGTGTTAAAGATGTCCAACTTCAATATAATTTTAAGCATAGACTAGTTGGTTAACACCGTGCCAATATTGATTGTCATAACATGGTGATCACATTTGACCCTCTAGGAAAGTACCTTTCTAGTATTAAGTAAAATGGCAAAGGCCAATAAGTTGTATTGATTACGAGTTATAGGGTGACCTTACCCTAGTAGTCTTAAGCATAAGGACTAGTAAAGAGCTAAAACCAGAACATGAAATAGTGGTACAAGAATTCTTAGACGTTTTCCAAAACGATCTCCCTAGGTTACCACTTGAAAAGGAAGTAAAGTTCAAATACACTTGGTACCAGTCACCAAGCCATCTTAAAACTAGGTATCGATTGTTGCTTATTGAACTTGTTTAGTTAAAGAAACAGTTCAAGAGTTGTAGAATAAAAAGTTTAATAAGACTGAGTTTGTCTTCATAGGGAGCCCGATTCTTTTTGTAAAGAAGAAAGGCAGGAATATGAGGATGTGTATAGATTACAGTGATCTGAATCAAGTAACAGTGAAGAACAAGTATCCACTTCCTTAAATCGACAACTGTTTAATCAGTTTGCAAGGGGGCTGAGTTTTCTCAAAGATAATTTAAGGTCATGATACTATCAATTGAAGGTAAAAGCAAAAGATGTAGAGAAAATAGCTTTCTAAACTAGGTATGGGGTTGTATGAGTTTGTTAGTTTTGCCGTTCGTCCTCCCCTAATTTTGCTTGTAACATCTATGGACCTCAATGAAATGAATATTTTGGAAGTATCAAAACAAATTTGTTGTAGCCCTTTACGATGATATTCTCATATACTTTAAGAGTAGAGAAGAGCATGACCAGCATTTGAAGATTGTGCTAAGTAAACGTACAGCAGAGAAGTTGTATGCAATTTTAGCAAGTACAAGTTTTTGCTAAAACGGGTACCTTCAAGGTCACTTTGTAAAAGGAAGCATTTTAGTAATCCAGAAAAGATAAAGGCAATTGTGAGGGCCAAAACCAAAGAGGGAAATTGAATCAAAAGCTTTTTAAGGCTTAAAAGTATTACAAAGGGTTGGGGGAAAGGGGGTTTTCCAATTTTAGAAATCCCCTTTTAACCATTCATGTAAAAAGGGTAAAGTTTGTTTGGGATGATCGATGTGGTAGAACTTCAAAAATTTGAAGAAGATTTTATCTACTCTAGTGTTGTCTTTATTGGGGAGGGGCTAAAAATTTGTCTTTTACATGTTTCCTCAATATAGGGATTTAGGTATGTGTTATGCAAAATGACTAGGTAATAGCATTGCACCGCATCAATTTTAAAACCCATGGAAAATTACCCAGTCCATTTTTGGAATGGAATAGTGTCGGGCCTTAAAACTATAAGGCCTACTTGTTGGGGAAAGCTAAAAGGGTTTTTTACTAACATAAAGTCTGAAATATTTTTTTCAACTAGAAAGATCTGAACTGAGGCAAAAAGGGGGCTAAAACGAAAAGGACTACATCTAGCCCATACAGTCCCATCAAAAAAGCTAACATAAGGCTGATGCCTAAGTAAAACATATGAAAATTTTTGGCCAATTTTAAAAACGACATAAACGTTGTTGAAAAGGGATATGGAAGACAGATTTAGAAATTTCAACCAAGAAGTAAGTGCGGGTTTACCAATATGGGGATTTAGTCCTTGATAATAAATAGAATAAGATGGCCTAATTTTGAAGATGAGGGCATACATGAATAAAGAAAAAGATGGAAGGGGGAAAGGGCAGCAAATTCATCATAAGCGAGGGAGTACTCAGGTATAAAGGTCAGTTATGAAACCCACAGACAAAATGGAAGTGAACTACTAAAAAAGGCAATTACTTAAGATATCCCAATATTTGGGGTAGTATGAAGTTTAAACAAACCTTAAGATACATTTGGGGTAGAATAATAAAAAGAGAAGATTGCAGAATATATTTTAAGGTGCCAAACTTATCACTATCAAAATTGACATAAAAGGGCAAGTGGGGAGTTACAGCCATTATTGGTCCAAGTAAAAATGGGAACAGGTTCCCATGAACTTTATGACATGCCCCAAAGGACTTTGAGAAAGCATAATGCAATTTGGGTGATTGTAGAAAATTTAACAAGTCCTACTTCATTCCCCATTCACATAAAATATACTTTGGGATAACTAGCTAGTTATTTTTAAAAAGGGAATTAATGAGTTACAGAGAAAAGTTAAAGTTCATTCAAAAGGGAAAATTTTTTTAGGGGCAGGTTTTGGTAAGCTACATAAGGCCTTGGGTAAAATTACGTTTAGTCTGCTTTCCATTAGAAACCAAAAAGTAGTCAAAAGAACCATACATATACTCGAACGTTGTTTGGGGCTTTTATAAAAATTTTTGGGGGCCTTGGGGAAAACACTTCCCCAATTTAAGTTCACCTATAAAAACAACTTTTGAAAACCATTCAAATGTCCCCTTACAAGCCTTTTATGGTAGAATTTTGATTGCCCTTTTTGGGACAAGGTTAGAGAAAGGCAAAGTTATAGGTCAGAGGGGTACAAGAGGAAATTTAATAAAAAGTTGATTGGTAATAATGTAAGTCGCTCAAAGCTGTCAAAAGAGCTACTTTGAAAATAAGACCGCATTGGATTTTCAAGTAAAGAAGGTGTTTTTGAAAGAATCTAGTTAAGAAATTTCGGTTTAGGCTAAAAGGAAAAGTTATCTCAAGATATGTTAAACCCTTAAAGGGTGATAGAAAAAAACAAAGTATAGCATATAAGTTAAGCCCCTCCAAGTTGGATGGCACCCAAAAAACTTTTCCATTTATCCATGTCGAAAAATTTTCAAACCCAACCTAAAAAAGAAATAGAATAACACAGGTACAGAAATAGATTAAGACCCTAGAGTTACAGCTAGATTTGTCACTATGAGAAACCCATAAAGATTGTAACCTCTAAGTTTAAAGAATTGAAAAAAGAGGGATTTCCTATTTTTTAATTTCAATAGGGGGGTTTACTTAAAAAGGAAGCAACTTGAGATTTAAAAAGAAGAGATAAAAAAAGTCCTAATTTGTTTCAAGAAACGGTTTTAAGTCTCAATTTTCAAGGATAAAATTTTTTGAAAGGGGGGGAAGATTGTAAAATTTAAAAATAAAAAGAGAAAAAAAAATATAAAAATAAGGGGTGTTTATTCTGGGGTAAGCCAAAATTTAAACAAGTGAGTGGGGGTTTTCTAAGTAGATGAAAAAGTTACGAAACCCCAGGTATATAAAGGGTTACTAGGGGTTTTTTGGAACCTTTTTCTAGCATTTCATCTTTTTCAAACAGCTTTTTGCTAAAGGTTTTTTCAGGTACTAATCAAAAGGGAACCTCGCACTTTTAGAGAGATCTATTACACAAGGTTTCAATCACTTACCCTCTCCCTTTTTTTATTTTTTTTTTTAGCAAAAGATGATGGAAATTTGCCTTGTAAGGGGGCAAAGGAAAAAAATTGAAAGACTTGAAGGGGGTTTTGTGGTGGATTCTTGTAAAGTTTTTCAAGTAAGATTGTTTGCAAAATTTTTTTTCAGGGTTTTTTCTTCGAATCTCTTAAGTTTTACATTTTGCTCTTAGGGGAACCCAAAAGCAACCTTAAGGCAGTCCTATAGTTCCATAGTAATTTTGGTAGCCTATGAATCTCTAAGGCAAGAATTTGTTCCAAACCTGATGTGTAATTCTGTTATTTAGCTTTGTTTGTTCATTTGGGGATAAGTTTCGAGTTGAAAGGCTTTTTGTTTAAGTTTGGGGAGATTGGATTTATTTTTTGGGGGGGTTTGTAAATTTGAGATTGTCAATTTATGAATCGGTGAAAAGAAAGGGTTTTTTGGGGGAAAATCGCATGCCTAATTTGAAAAATTCTACAAGTTATAGTAGGCTTGGGATGCCACCCCCTTAGCCGGCCCACCAAGGTTAAAATCCGGGCTCTTTGAGAAGGGGTTTTTTGGACAGTAACAACTAGCACCCAAACATTGCCCTTATTATTACAAAAAGTCTTTTTTTGGGGTTTTTTGGGGGGTTTTTTTGGGTGGACTATTCAAACCTATTTAAATTAAGAATCATTACTTGAACAAGATATGGCGATTAAAACCTAATGACCTAGTTTTTGTTTTTGTTCCTAATGTTATTTTGATGAGTTAAGTTGTTGTATTAAGGTTACCATTATTTTAGTTCTAAAACTAAATGAGGTGATTGTTTTCCCTTGTAAAAAGGTTTTTGGAAATTTTTTGATCAATTTTCGATCAAACATTACAATTAATACGGGTTTTAAAGCTATGGGGATGTGTATAGCTAGTAAAAACTAAAACAGATTGAAAGTAAACTCACCCTTTAAAATGTGCATTTATGCTTGGGTGGGCCTAAAGGACTAGGGGGACCAGACCTAAAGGGGGGCATCCCAAGACCTTGTCAACGATGTCCTAAATTTGAAGTTTTACTTGAAAAAGATCTAGATAGTTTTTTTGGATGTGACATGGTTTCAAAAGGGGCAGAAACTCAACATCAATACTTCATGTATACTATGAGTTATTCAATTCCAAGAAGCTGAAACTGTGTTTTTGTTGGACTTAGATAAAGAAATCACCATAGATGATGCATTTCGTCTTGCTATTTTAGATGATGGTATTGGGGTTTTCATTATTGTAGAACACTACTTTGCTTAAAGCCCTATACTGAGCTTCAAGTGCCCCCTAAAAAATATAGAATAGATTATTTTCAAGCTTTGTTTCATTAGTCTTTAAATTTTGTTTTATATTTTTTTGGTTTTTTTAGTCATAAATTTCATAATTTAAAATTCACTTAAAGATCATGATTTTTTAAACCTTTTTAAAAGTTTTTAACAATTCACCCAATTTGGGCTAAATCCCCTGTATAAACTGTAGTTTTTAAAATGGTTTTCTTAAGTCAAAATAAATCTAGATATGTTCTATGTATTTTTCTAGTTTTTTTTTTTATTTAAAAAATCCTCTTTTTTTGGGTTCCCTGATTATTTATAAAAATTTCCCTTTAGTAAGAAACCTTTGATTTTCCCCTTTTTGAGAAAATTAAAGGTTTATTTTTTAAATTTTGTTTTTTATTCTCTATACACCTTTTAAACCCCTTCTAAGTAATTTCCTTGTTAAAAAAACCCCATGAGTTTCCCCAAACCCCTTACTATCTATAGAAATTTTCATAACATCATCCTTTGACTAATCCTTTACCCCCCATTTTTTTCACTTTTATTTAAAAAAATTTTTTTTCCTCCGACCTACTCTCGGCCCCCCATTTGGGGGGGGGGGGGCTTCCCCCCCCCCCCCCCAAAAATAAAAAAAAAAAAAAAAAAAAAAAAAAAAAAAAAAAGGGTAATTTTGGTTTGATTTTAAATTGTTTTTTTTAAAGGGGGGGGTTTAATTTTTTGATTATAGTTTGGGGGAGGGGGGGGGTTTTTTTTTTGGGGTTTTTTTTAAATTGGTTTTTTAAATGGATTAAATTTTTTAAATTTTTTATTTTTTAAAAAAAATTGGGGGGTTTTTTATTTGGGTTTTTAAAAACCCCCAAAATCGAAAAAAGAAAAAGATTTTAAGTTTTAATTTTGGGTGAATTGTTTTTTAAAAAATTAAAATTTTTAAAAAACATTTTTTTTTTAAAACGATTTTTAAAAACCCAAAAAAACCCAAAATTCAGGGCAATTTTTAAACCCAAAATTTCGATCCCATTTTTTAATTTTTTTAAAATTTTAAAATTTTAACCTTTTAAATTTATCCCCTTTTAAAAATGACATTTATTTACAAATTATAATTGAAATTATACCAAATTTTACAAAAAAAAAGGATTTGAAAAAATTAACTGCAAAAGGGGGAGAAAAAAATTTTTTTCCTTTTAAAAATTTTCCCCCTTTCGTATGGGCCTGTGGACCGTTTTGGGGAATCAGATTTCTATAGTTTAAATTTAAAAAATATTAGCATCGTTGTTTTTAAATTTGGCAAGTGGCCGAGTTTTTTTGTCCCCTTAAAAATTTTTCTTTTTATTTAGGAAAAACACCTAAAAAAAAAAGGCCTTTTTTTGGGTGATTTTATTTTTCAAAAAAATTTCCCAAAAATTTATTCTAATTTTTTTAAAAATTTTCCCCTTTTTTTTTTATTTATTTAAAAAAAAATTTTTAAGTAATAAAATTTTTTAAAAAAAACCAAAAAATACCTAAATACAATTTTTCATGAAATACAAAAATTACCATGGCTAACAATTTAAAATTAAAAAAAGCTATATAAATCAAAAAAAGAAGCCAAAACCCATAAAAAATAAGTCAAAATTTTTTGAAAATATGTCTAAATTTTAAAAAACATGCCAAAAGGAGTTTGTTAGTTTTTTGGAAAAAAAAAAAAATTTTCAAAGGAGAGGATATTTTTTTTTTTCTTTATTATTATTTTTTATTTTTTTTATTTTTATTTTTTTTTGTATTTTTCAAAACTAAAATATAAAAATAAGTAAACCAAACAAACAAACCTTTCTCTTTTTTTTTTTCTTTTTTTTTTCTTTTTTTCCTTTTCCCTTTTTTTTTTAAATTTTAAAAAATTAAAAAATAAAATAAAATTTAAAAAACCAAAAACCAAAAAAAAAAAAAAGGGTACTATATTACAAAAATAAATAAAAACAAAAAAACAAAATAAAAAAAATAAAACAAAAATAAAAACCCCAAAGCAAAGTAAAACCAAGTTAGATTTCCCGAAACGAATCCTAGAAAAAGACCATGTAAAGAGGGGGAAGAGGCTTTGTAAGTGATGAGTTAATGGTTTGTAGTGAAATAAAAATTCCTTATTTATAGGTTTCATAATCAATTTTAAGGAGGAAAATTTAAAATGCAATATAATTTTTTTTTCCATTTTTGGGGTTTTGGGAAAAATTTGGGAAAATTGTGTTTGCCAAATACAAAGCTGCGCATTTTAAAAGTGGTAAACGTACGTAGGAGTGTCCCTAATTGTTTACCACACTTAAAAGTGAGTTTTTTAAATGATGTGGCGATGAAGGGGAAAAGAAAAAAAAAGGGGTTTGTATTTTGCCCTTTCCCTTTTAAAATTGGGAACCCTAAGATCTCAAAGTCATATCAAAAACAATTTTCAGTTTTAAAACTAGGTGAGGCTATTTTTTTTTCCCTTATTCATTATACTTTTAGGGATTAGTTTAAAACCTATTCTAGATTTAAATCTAACCCAAAACCCCAAATTACTCTCTCTTTATTTTATTATTCTACTAAACTAACTAAAAGATTTTTTTTTTTTTTAAATTTTTTCCTATTCTTTTGTTTTTTTCAAAATTTTATATATTTTTTTTTTTTTTTTCAAAATTTCTTATTATTATTTTTTTTTTTTTTAAAATCTTTTATTTTTTTTTTTTTTTTTCAAAATTTTTTTTTGGGCTTTCTATTTTAAATTTTTCTACTTTTTTGTATTTTTCTAGATTTCTTATTTTTTTTAGGTTTTTTCTTTTTTTTTTGTTTTTCAAACTTTTTTTTTTTTTTTTTTTTTTAAAATTTAAGACCCCATTCTAAAATTTTTTAAAAAAAAAAGGGGAAAAAAATGGAGTGCCCTACAAAAATTTTTTAAAATTATTTTTTTAAACAACAAGTACCATTTGAAAACCCTTCCTTAACTTCATTTTTTTCCCAAATTTCCCCATCAAAATTTTCATAAATTTGTTTTAAACAAAACAATAAGGTAAATCCCAATTTTTATAAAAAGGCCAACTACTAACGCTCATCACTTCTAAATTTCAACCTAATCAACCAAATTTCATACACACTCCAAAATATGATTCAACCCCCCAAAAAAAAAGCTAAAGGGAATTTATAAAAGGGAAAAACACTATATTCTTCCCCAAAAATCTTTTTTTTAAACATCTTTTTTAGCCCTAAAAACAAATAAAAATTTTGAAAGCAAATTTTACAAAAAACCCTTGGACATACATTTTTAAGTATTAACTTAGGAAAATTTTTTTTAAAAAAAAATTTTAGATAGAAACCATATCACTTTTTCCAATTTTTTTTCAACTTAAAAAAATTGCCCAAATTTTTCCGTCAATTTCTTAAGAATGTATAATTACTACTAAATTTATAAAAATTTTGCTATTTTTTCTATAATCAAAACACAAAAATAAGGAGAAAAAATTTTTTTTTCTTTTTTTTTCTGGGTTTTTTTAAATTTATTTTCCAAAAATTGATTAAAAATTTAGCCTTACAAAAAAATTAGCCTCCAGTTTACTAATGACGACCCCACCTATGGGCGGGCAAAAGGTAGGGGTTTTATGGCCCTGGTGGTGGGGGTGGTCGCCATCAACTCCCTGGGCCAATGTACTTCCTAATGACCAAAATTAAAAACTTTTTTTTGTAATTTTTTTCAAAATCCCTTTCTTTAAATCTCCAAAAAAAAGCACCAAATTTTCCAAAACCCTCTAACTTACATGAACAATATGTTGGAGAATTTTTTCCTTTTTTCCCCAAAACCATTTTAAATTCTAAAAAATTTTCTTCTCTCTCCTCTAGGTTTTTTAGCTTAAAAAACTTTAAATTTTCCCTTGCATGATTCTTTATCAAAAAGCAAAACACCTTTTAGGTAAAATTCCCCTAACCCCAAAAATTAAATCCCACTATCATGATTTTTATTTTTTTTTAAATTGTTTTTTTTTAAAATTTTTTAATTGTTTTTAGCCTAAATTTTTTTTAATTAAAAGTTTTTTTTAAACAAATATAGATAAAACTTAAAACTAAAAAATTTAAACACGACATGAAACTTAAATTTTAATACATCATTTTATCCCCAAAAAAATTTTTTTTAAATTTATATAACTAATTTCTAAAAATTATGAACTAATAAACCCCCTATTTTAAGCAAATAATAGTAATATATTTTAAAATTATACTATTTTAGCTATATTAAATTTTTTTTTTTTTTTAAAATTTTTAATTTTTTGGGCCATAGAAATCTTCGACTAATGTCTTGACCTATACTTTAAATTTTTTTAGGTTCATCTAGTTATTTTTCACTAATCCCCTAAATTTACCTGCTTGTTTCGTAATTGCCGAGTATGAGGCCACAAACTTCATAAAAATTTTTTGGGTTTTTTGAGTTATCGAACTAAAACATATGTTAGGGGGATGGGGGTAATTTTAGCTAGAGAACCCCCTTCAAATATTATTTTTGGGAAGATTTCCCTACGGGAGCTCAATAAGGGGTTCGTGGTCCCCTTTATTTTGGGTTTTGGGTTTTCCCTTTTTTCCCCCTACATTTAGTTAAGGGACTATGGGGGAAATGTTTAAAATACAATATTTTTAATCGATACAATTTAAAATTTTAAAATACTAATTTTCAAGTTTAATTTTTTTGGAAAATTTTAAAAATAAAGCAAAAAATTTGAGAAAAGTTGCAAAAATATTTTTAAATCTAAGCTACTTACCCTAAACCTAAGGGGGTCGTAAAAAACCCATTTTGTATAAATCAATCTATACAGAAGCAACTCCCTTTAAAGCGGGCCAACGAAATTTAAAGCCTCCCTAAAGCTTTCCCACAACTCAACTGTTTGAAAGTACCCCTTTTTAGCCCCCTGAAAAAAGATCAACCTATAAAAATAACTTTCTAAAATAGCACGTTAGTTTTTTTCCCTCATACATTTTAATAATAAAAAAAAGGGGGTTTAAAAGCTAATAAATTTTTTAAGGGGGGTTTGACTTACAAAAGGTTTTTTAGAAAGTTTTTTTGGCCAAAATTAATTTGCATTTAGAATCTTTTTTCCAAAAATTTTAAAATTTGGGTTTGAAAAACTTTTCCCAAAAGGGCCTTCAAAAAGTAATAAACCTTATAAAAATTTTGGGGTATAGCACTTCAAAATTTTTGTTCAAAACTTCTAAGAAAAAAAGGGTTGATACTCTTCAAAAGATTATTAAAAAGGTTTTGGTATGGAAAAATTATGGGGAAAATTTTAAATTTTAAAATAAAATTTAAAATTTTAATCAAGACCTAGCCCTTTTAGTTTGGGGGTGTATTAAGAAAAAAACACTTAACCCTTTTTTTACTAAAGATAGATTTTTAAGATCCAAAAAATTTTATTTTTAAGCGAAAAATATTTGGAAAAATCAAGAATGCACAAATTTAAATAAGGAAAAGGGGTTGAATCAGTTTTTTTGGGGGATATAAAAAAATTTTTAAAAAAATTTAAAAAAAAGGCTTATCTGTAAGAAAGTTAACTAAAAAAATTTTTTTTTTTTTTTAAATCAAAACTTACTGGAAATTTTATAGATTGTAAAACATTTTAAGGAGAATCAATTTTAAAATTTTCCCAAAGGGGGGGAAAGAGATCTTCTCATAAAAATATCCAAGGAATTGTCGGGAAATTTAACTAACGGTTGGATAATTTTTAAAGTAAAGGAAAATTTTCAATTTTACCCTTTTTTTGGAAAAAAAAAAGAGTCAATAAAAAAGGGAGAAAAGACCCAAAACTTAGATAGTAACTCTGAAAAAAATCCCACGTTCCCAAAAAAAAAAAAAAATTCTTGATTTTTTTTTAAACCTTTTGAAAAGCTTCAGATACTTCCTCAGAGAACTTCCCCAAAATTAAAGTTCAACAAAAATTATTATTTCTTTAAAAGTGAAAAAATTAAATTTGAAACTTAAATTTTTGTTCTCACTTGTAATCTCCATTTTATTTTCTAGAGAAAAGATTTTTTGACTCTGTAACCTATATTTGCCTAAATTAAAAGGGGGCTAGAAAGTAGAAAAAAGTGTTGAAAAGTCATTGTGACAAATGATTTTTTAATTTGTTTATGATTTGATTTAGTAGATCAAATAGAATGGCACCAATGAAGAAACCCGAATCCCCAGCAATAGAACTAGAAAAGAAAAAGTGGGTAAAAGGGCCCGAAGCCCCAAAAAATTTTTTAGGGGGGGTTTTTCCCTTCCTTACTTTTTTACTTTGCAATTTTATTATTTATGTTAAATTTTTAAAAATATCAATATTCCCCTTTTATAAGTTTTTAAGAGGAAATTTCTTTTTTTGTTTAACGAAAATTTTTTCAAAAATTTAGAGATATTGATTCAAACCCCCCCCACCCCCCCCCCTTTTTTTAATATCTTATACAAAACTAAAAATTTTGAATCAAAGCCTCACCTAATTTTTTTTTAGAGTTCAAAGATCATAGGTAAATAAAAGTAATATTTTAAACCAATTAAACCTGGGCAAGGTCCCCTTTTTTTTAGGGAAAAACAAATTTTTCTTTTTAAGAAATTCACATGGAAAACTTATGTGAAAGCATTTGATTATCAGGTTGGCAAATTTTTCCGCAAGAGATCTCAAAGTTCAAACCATCATCACTTTAAAGATAATATCACCAAAGCAAAAAAAATTAAAAAGGCCCAAAAACTTTTTTTAAGTACTATTACACTTTCCCTGAATTTTTTTTTAATTGCCTTGGAAATAGCTAAATTTTTTTGGGACACTTTAGGGGCAAACTTACAAAGGGGTAGGGAAAACCAAAAAGAAATAAGAATCAACTTGTTGGTTCTACAATATAAAACATTTCGAATTCTCCCTATGAAAAAAAAAAAAATCAAAGATTTCTTTCAATAGTTTTAAATTTGTTAAAACTAATGAATTGTCTTCTTTTCCCAAAATTATTAGTGTTTGTAGATATGTTAAACAAAAATGCAAAGGATTCTTAAAAAAATTTTTGATGAAAAGAAAACAGTTATAGGGGAAAGCTTGTGTTTTGAAACATTAACAAAAAAGTAAATTACTTTACCCAACCCTGGCTTAAAACTAAAATTTCCAAAAAAAAGGGGGAAACTTTAAAGATATAGGAAAAAGGGGAAACGTACATTCAAACAAAGAAACAGAAACAAATTTAAAAAAAAGAAGAAGATTCTTTTAAAATAAATGAGACGTGACACTGTTGGGCTAAAAAAAGTTCAATAAATAACCAAGAAAAAGGGTGGGAAAATTTTTACAAAAAGGGTTTACTACTAAAAGAATCATCTGTTTTTGTAGGGGGGTCAATCAAAGAAAAAAAAAAAAAAAAAGGGAAAAAAAAAAAAAAAAAAAGGGGAGTTATTTACTATGAAGGGCAAAAAACCTAGGCATATCAAATAAAAAATGCTTTATTGACCCCAAAAAAAAATGGAAAAAAATTCAAGAAAAAATTGAAAAATCTCAAAGGGGGGCCATGGATGATCAAGAGGATTTAGAAACTAAATCAAAAGGTTCAAAAGAATGCGAGGAAGCAAATTTTTATGCTTAGGCATTTTCCTGAGGTGGGATTCTAAAACTAATTCTAATTCTATCTAGATGTACCTGATGAAATATCTCCCAAAAATTTAAACCCAAACTCCTAAAACCCCCTTTCTAAGTAAAGCGAAAAAATACTAACCCTTAAATTTTGGGGTTCAAAACTTTGAAATCTGAGAAACTTTCACTTAATCAAGCTAATAAACTGCTAGTAAATGAAAATGTTTTTTCTAAAAAATGACTTCAAAAGTTTACATACCTATGAAGTTTTATTTAAACAAAAACCCAAATTTTCAAAAGAAAAAATTTAAGAATTTAAAAAACCCGTGGGGGAAGATTTATCAAAGTAAATTTAAGAAAAACCTTTCGCAAGTTTTGAGAAATTTGGAAAAAAAACCAAAATTTTGTTTTCTAGCTAAAGGATAGAAATTTCCCAAAATCTGAACTGGGGTTTTTTGAATTTGGTAAACATCAAAGATAAAGAAAGAAATAGTTTTTTGTAAATCAAAAAATTAAAAAGCAAGAAATGTTTTAAAAAGTAAGGAAAACAACAAACGTTTAAACCCATCAGAAAGAACAACAAAAGGGTTTTTTCCTAAAAAACAACAAGTACCCTTTTCCCAAAGGGAAATAAAAGAAGTTAAAAAAAAGGATTTTTAAGAAAAAAACCAAAACCAAAAGGGAAAGTGGTAAGTAACAGGTATATTAAATAGATTTTTTCAAACATAATTTAGGGCCCCCAAGTTTAAACGGGGTTTCATAAACAGAAAATTTTATTTTACTTTAAGGGGTGCAAGACTTTAAAAACAAAGATAAAAG
Source organism: Lumnitzera racemosa (assembly GCA_024138005.1). Lineage (NCBI taxonomy): Eukaryota > Viridiplantae > Streptophyta > Magnoliopsida > Myrtales > Combretaceae > Lumnitzera > Lumnitzera racemosa. The sequence continues at coordinate 17,310 of JAMXBC010000332.1, forward strand.
GAAAATGGGACTTGACAGAGATGTTCAAGACACCCTGGGCCGGGGATGCTTTATTGTTCAAAATCTAGAATGGAAAGAAAGGGGTTATGTAAGTTTAGTGACAAGGTTTGAAAATAAAATAATTTTTATAGGGGTCCCAAGGGGGGGGGGGCCCAATTCAATAAAAAAAGTATTACTGGGTTTAAAAATTTTTAAAAAAAACTTATTAAATATAAGTCAGTTGTAAAAATAAAAAGGGTAAAACCCCCCAAAAAGTTTTTTTAAAAGGGTAAATGTGTTTTGGGTTTTTAAAAAAAGACAGTCTAAAGAATTTTTAAGGTTTTAGAAAAAAAAAGTTTATCAAAATTTAAAACCCCTAAAGTATCAAACTGAAAGCCCGCTTTATTTCTATAAATGTAATGCTATCCCTGGCAGGGGGAAAAGACTAGGACATGAAATTTTCATCAAATTAAAAAATTTGGGCCAAAAAAAATTTAGTTTTTAGTTTTCTTAAGGTATATGCCCCTAAAAATTCAATTTTGGGTGCTTGCTTGAAGAATAAAATGAATTCGTCATCTCATAAAGTAAGAATGTTATTTCCCACCAAAGAAACCCTTTTGAATTATTGCATTTTGATCTCTTTGGCCCCCTACGCACATTGAGTTTAGAAAAATAAATATGGTCTTTCATAGTAAATGATTTCTCCCAGATTTTTTCTTGGGTCTTATTTTTGATCATAAAAAATGATGATTTTAAAAAATTTTGAAATATTTTCAAAAAAAGTTTAAAATGAAAAAGGCCTCTCCATCATCAGATTTCAAATTGATCATGGGAAGGGGGAAATTTTAAAATTTTATTTCAAATTTTTTTTTGTGAAGGGCAAAGGGATCTCCATAACTTTTCCCCCACCCCATACTCCACAACAAAATGGGGTTACTGAATGCAAAAATAGGACTATCCAAGAAAAAGACAAAAAACCCTTTTTAAAGAAAGTAAAATAGCCAATCAAATTTTTGGGGCTGAAGCAGCTTCAACAGCTTATTTATAAAATTTTTTTTTTATGTATATTTTAAACCCTTGACAAGTAAAAATAGGTTTCGAGATTTTTCAAAAGGGGAAAAAACCACGGTTTTTATATTTTTATACATTTAGTTATAAGTATTTTGTTAAAGAAAACAGGGAAAAAATCTTGAGAAATTTTGAAGAGAAAGCAGATGAAGCCCTAAATTAAATTTTTCTCTCTGAAAATCGAAAGCGACCGAGAATACAACAAAAAAAACAAAGGTCGAAAAAAATCAATAAAAGTTAAATTTATTGAGGAAGCAATTTCCCTAAAGAATCGAACGAAAAATACCATTTCTTTAAACAAAAAGAAGACAGTTCATTTGATTTTAAAAAAGGAAAAACAAAACCTCCCTTTAGAAGGTACTTTAAAGCTTCTAAGGGTGAATTTAAAAAAATTGAAACAAAATCTACATCCCAAAAATTACTTCAAAGCTAATACCAAGTTTGTTAAAAAACCTTCAAATTTTAAAATCAGAAGGTTTTTAACTCTTTCATACTCCCCCCATTAAATTTAAAAATTTTAAAAACGATCATACCTCGACTTATAAATTTTGGGAATGTTAAAAATTTTTAAAAAAAGAACAAAATTTAACCTTAAAATAATTTCAAAATCAGTTTTCGCTTATTTCTAAATTGAACCTCATTTAGTAAAGAAGCCTTAAAAGAAAAATAACTGGATTTTGGCCCGCAAGGGTAAACAAATCAAATTTTAAAGAAAACAGTTTGGAATTTAGTTCCCAAAACCTTTAAAAAAAAGCCCAAACGTTGGGGAAATATATGGGTATTTTAAGGGAAAAAATTGGATGAGCAGGAAAAAAAGTTTGAAACAATTTCCCCTTTTGCAACTAAAGGTTTTTTTAAAAGAAGAAGGATTAGATTACAATGAAAAATATGCTTTTTTGTTCAAATTGGAAAACTAAAAAGATTGTTAAAATTTCTTTTTCTTGTTTAAAAAAAAAATTTTAAATTGGGGAAACAAATGGATGTAAAAAGTGCTTTTCTTTAAAAGCATTTTAAAAAAGAAAATTTATGTTTATCAACCTCCAAAATTTGAAGGGTCCCTTCAAATTAAAAAACGTATGTTTTAAATTAAGAAAGGCTTTATAAAGACTTAAAAAAAAGCCCTTTATGCTTGGTTTTGATAGATTAAGTTAATTTTTTATTAAAAATGATTTCCAAAAGGAAAAAGGGGTACTACACTTTTTATGGAACATTTTGTGAAGATATGCTAGTTGTAGAAACACATTTTAATATTGGGTTTTTTTGGGGCAACTAATGAAAAATAAATTTTCAAGAATTTTCCCAAATAAATGCAGTAAATTTTTAAAATTAAAATCGTGGGGGGAATTAAACTTCTTCTTTGGGGTTACAAACAAACAATTTAAAATAATTGGGAAAATTTTTTTTTCACTAAAAAAAATTACACCTTTAAAAATTTATTTTTAAAAATACCAAGGATTCTTTTTAAAAACTTTTGAGTACCCAACAAAGCTTTGGGAAACACAGGGAATAGCCAAAAAAGGGAAATGAAAAACTCTATCGTACTTAATTAGATTTCCCTTTTTGTTTTAACACTTCCCTGACCTGATATCTTATTTTTAAAACTTTTGATGTGTGCTAGATTTCGAAATTTACAACTGAAAAACAAATTAACAACCCTAAAAAAGAATTTTTTAAAATATATAAAAAGCACTGGGAAAATTTTGGGAAAAATTTTTTTCCCCAAAAGTAAAAATTTTTATCTTATAGGAAAATTTAGATGCTATTATACAGGTTTCAAAATAAAATAGGGGAAAAGTAAATTTTGGAAAAATGTCAATTCTTAGGAGATATATTGGTTTCTTGGTCTTCCAAGAAAAAAAAATCCATTTGGGCCCTTTTAACTGGGAGAAGCTTTAATATGTTTCTAATTTGGAAAAATTTTGTGTACAAATTCTTTGGTTTAAAAAAAAATTAGATGACTATGGAATAAGTTGTAAAAAAAATTCTCATAAAATGTGACAAAGCAGTGCTATCAATTTAACAAAAAAAACCTGTTCCCCATTTTTGATCAAAGCCCCCATAAAAAAAAGGAATTATTTCCCAAAAGTGATCATGTTTTCAAATAAGATGTGATATTGAATTTTTTTTTCAAAATAATATCCAAATTTTCTAAATATTTTTATTAAACCTCGGAAAAAATTGAAAAAAAGGGGGCAAATGAAAAAAAATAAAAAAAAAAGGGAAAAAAAAATAAAAATCCCTTTTGGAATTTTTTTTCAAATTTTAAATTTTTGTTTTCCCGAAATTTCCAAGCATTTCCCCCGAAAAACTACCGGGCCAAAAAAAAATTTTTTTTCTTAAATTTTCTTGGTTTTTGTTTTTCCTTGTAAAAATTTTCCCTTAGTTTTTGAAAAAACAATTTAGGGGTTTAAAATTTTTTGGAAACCAAATAAAATTGGGAGGGGTTTTAAGTTTTAAAGGGGCTCAATTTCCCAAATCTTTATTATTTTAATTTTTAAATTTTCCCCCCTTTTTTTTCTCCCCTCTCCCCCCTTTTTCTCCTTTTCTTCTCTTCCTCAACAACACCAATGGCACCTAGAAAATCTAACTACATTGCAACAAAAGGGGGTCCCAAAAAAAAAATTTCCCAAAAGAAATTAAGAACCTATTTTTTTTTGATGAACAAGAAAAACCAAAACCATAAACCCTTTAAAAAAACCACAATCAAATTTCCCAAATAAAAAAGCACCAAAGATCATTTAAAAGAATCTTAACCCTTAAACCCAAAAATGATACTTCGGAAAAGGGGTTCAAAATTTAAATCAGAAGAACACCTCTGAAGGGAATCTAAACAATTTTTAAGAAGCTGTTCAGAAGGGGCCCTCCCAGGAGGAAAAAGGGAAACTTGCTCCTCTAAAGAAGTTGTTTATTTTTAAAGAATTTGAACCCTTAAAAACCATTTTTAAGAAGTCCCTTTTAAAAAGATTTCCTTTTAAACCAACCCTTCCCAAACCAAGAAAATTTGTTTTAAAAATCTACGATAGCTCCTCAATCAAGAAGAAATCAAAGTCTTCCCAAAAAGTAACAAAACGACCAAAGCTAAGATCCAATTTCCCCCTTTTTAAAAGGGGAAAACCCCCAAAAAGAGGTTTCAAGTTAAAGGGAAAAGTCTTTTAATCAACGCTCTTTTTTCAAAAGAACATTATTTACTGGGAAATTTAATGGGGGGGTTTTATTTAGGGGCAGGAAAAAGATATTTTTAGAAAAGATTTTTAAGTGGTTAATGGGAAATTTTTCCAATTTCTTTAAATCTTTTGTACTACTAAGGAAACGTCGGCAACCTTTGTGAACAGGGGAAAAGCATTAATGATATTGGGGAATGTTTAAACAAGAAACAAGTAGAGTTTTAAAAGTTAATGAATTTAACACCTATGGAAACAAATTAAATTTTGAAGCCATTGGAAATTTGTTAATGGCTTTTTTTATTTTTAAAAAGCTAAATTTTCCCAAAGGGGACAAATTTTCCCTTTTTCTCCCGTCAAGCTTAGTAAGAGAATCTTTTAAAATGATAGGAAATTTATGTGAATACAAACCCGTGGCATTTACATAAAAAAGGAATAGTTGTTCAACCTTTAAAAATGAAAACCAAAGGGCCCTTATCATTAGGAAAAAAGGAGTTTTGGGAAAAAAAAGAAAGAGAGGAAAGGAGCCAGTCGAGAAGGAACCAAAGAAGAAAAGGGAAAAATAATTAGAAGGTCAAGTGGCATTGAATTTTTTGAAAGCCTATTGGGAAAAGTTTTAGAAGGAAAATTCAGAATTTTTGAGATTAGCTAATTTAATATAAACAAGGAGAAAAAATAGCTTTTCCTGAAGGAATCAAAGCTATTGTAGAAAAGACTGTCAAGGATCAAAAGATTGGCATGAAGACTTATTCAAGGCTTTGGGTTTAAGGGGTCTATCTTTGAAACCAATCCTTTTGACTAAGCATATAATTCAAAGATCCTAAACCGCTTTCCCTATACCAAACCTCTAAACCATCTAAACCTACATCTGAACCCCTTTTTTTTCCCACCAAAGAACCATCTATTCCTGTTTTAGATACTCTTGTCACACCATAAGACCTAAACCTTTTCCCCTCAACCAATCCCATCAAAAGGGTTTTTAGACCTATTTTCCCAAATTCAGAAAAAATCCAAACATTTTACTACCAAACCCCTGAAAAAGACCCAAGTTTCCCCTCCGTTCTTAAAACCCCAAAGAGCAGACAACCCCCCCCCCCAAAGGTTTCATTGAAATTCAAACTGTGGCCTCCACAAAGACCCTTTTCCACTTACCCAATCCAACTATACCCCCACGATAAAGGCAATGAAAAACCCACTTTATTTTGTACAACACTTCTAAAAACCCCTTCTTTCTCCTAACCCAAAATTCTTCCTTCATCCTTTTTGGGGGGTTTTAAGTTATGTGCTAGGAAGAAAACAAAAAGATCCAAAAAATTATTTCCTTTTTCTTTTCCCTTTTTTTTTTACTAACAAAAACCTTTTCTTCTCTGTTTTTTTTTTTACTATCTATGGACTTTTTTATTTCTGTTTTTCTTAACTTATTATGTTCTTCCTTAATCAATGCCCGTTTTTCCTTTTGTTTTTTTATTTCTGCACTCGAGATTTTTTTTATTTAAACTTTTCACATCTTATAAAATTTAAAGGGGGAGTTTATTCAGAATAAAAACAAAAAAGGGGGGGGAGGGAAAAACCCCAATCGGCTATTCATATTTCATTAAAAAAGATAAACACTGTATGAAACATGAAAAAGTGAATTAATATAATATTTTGTGATCTGGTTTTATAATAACATTTTTTTTTAACATCAAAAAGGGGGGGAAATTTTTGATATAACCGTACATTTTAATGATAAAAAAAAGGTTAAACAATGAAACTTTTAAAAGTGCAGGTTTACAAAAGGTTTTTTAGAAAGTTTTAATTTTTTTCAAAATTAATTGCTTTAGATGCTTATTCAAAAGCTTTTAAAAGTCCGAAAATAATCTATTCTGGAAAGTCCTTTTTGAAATATTAAAAAAAGCCTTAAAAAAAAGATTTGGGACAACATTTTGAAGCTTTTTTAGAGACTTCTAAGAAAAGAAGGCTAATACTCTTCAAAAGGGTTTTTTAGAAAATGGTGGGAAAAATTTTGTGGAAATTTAATTTAAATCAGATTCAAATTAAACCCGACCTAGGGATTTTAAAAAGATTAGGTTATTTAAAAAAATACACTTAATCCCATTTCATAAAGGGTGGGGTTTTAAATCCATGGAGATTATTTTTAAGCAAAAATATATTTTGGAAAAAACAAGATATACACTAAATTGGATAAGGATAAATTTTAATCGGTTTTTTTGGGATCTCAAAAATTTTTAAAAATTAAAGGCCCTTTTCCGTAAGTAATTAACTAAAACAAATTTTTTAAAAAACAAAACTTATCTTACAATTAAATGATTTATCTAAACAGATTTAAGGGGAAAACACTTTTAATTTTCAAAAAGACCGAGATCTTCTCATAAAAATATTTAAGGAATTAAACAGAATAACTAACAAAATTTGATAGTTTTTGGAAGGGAAAAGGGAAAAATTTTTTGATTTTTAAACCCTTTTAAAAAAGGGCAATATTTAAAAAGGGGAAAAGATTCAAAACTTAGTTTTGTAAATCAAAGAAATATTAACATTGCACAAAAAAAAAAATTCCGATCAAATTTTTTCCTTCTAAAAAGCTTTAAATACTTCTTCAAAGCTTTTACCGATCAAAAATTTTTCAACAAATGTTATTTTCTTTCAAAATTTCGAAATTATTTGGGGAATTTTATGTTTTTTCCCACTTGTAATCCTATATTGTTTTAAGAGAAAAAAAAGGGTTTTTTTCTCTTTAGATTTTTATTAGCTTTTGATTGAAAAAGGCTAGATAGGCAAAGGCCCAGTGTTTAAAGTCATAAAAATGACGAAGATTTAATTTTTTGTGATTTTATTTTTGTAGATCAAACGGAACGGGCAACCAAGGGAAATAGATCGAGTCCCTAAGAGTGAAAACTAGGTGGTACATTGAACTTTAAATTTTTGCTTTAAATTGCCTGATTTTCTCCTTCCTTACTTTTTTCCCTTTTCAATTTTTTTTATTTGTTTTAAATTTGGGGGAAAAATCACTATTCAACCCCTTTTAAGTTTTTAAGAGGGGGAAATTTCCCTTTTTGTTTAACGAAAAAAAGGGTTTTTTCCCAAAAAAAATTTGAGATACCAATTCAAACCCCCCCTTTTTAATATCTTATAAGGACCCAAAAGCTCCTTAAAATAATCCCTTATAGCTCAAATAATTTTAGGAAATCAAGATGTATAAAAAGTAAGAAAAAAAAAACCTTACATTTTATTAAATCTTAAGAACAAAGTTTTTCTAGGAAATGGGTAAATAAACCCCCTAAAATTTTACTAAAAACCACAGGGTCTAAAGTAAAAAATATATCTCATTATCTAAAAACTTTGGGGCACCCCAAAAAGACCCTATTTTATTTTCTAGAGTCCAAAAAACTGAAAAAGAAAATTTGGGCCAAATAATCTTAAAGCTTACTCCCTGATCTTGTTCTTAACCTTCTGAAATTTGGGGTAAAAACTAGTGAGTTTACTAGGGGAAAATTGCAAAACAACTATAAGAAATATGACAACATGGTCATAAGTGAATGGGGACGAAGCACATACTTTTATACAAAGTAATGAAGGTTTTTTAAACAAGTTTAAATTTTGATCAAAATACGATCACGCAAATTTCCCTCACACGACGTTTTATCAATTGTCCAAAAAGAATTTGAGAAATTTGGGGCCCCCTTGGGAAAACTGAGTTCTAAAGGGGTTTAACGCCACCCCTTTTGAATTTGGGCCCCCAAATTTAGGGCCCTTTTGCAAAGGGGAACACGTTCCATCCGAGACTACCTTCAAACTATGAATTTCCCAACCTTGGCTACGACCCTGCTCCTATTAAATTTGTTTTTTTTTTTAGGGTAGGGAGATACCATTTCTGCTATTCTCAACGAAAAGGGGTTTAAAATTTTAAACCCCCAAATTCCTAGTCATTTCCCCTAGTAATTTTTGCTCCAAATTGATCAGTGGGTTTAAACTAAGTTTTTGGGGTTTTATTACTTTTAAGGGGGGACAATAAATTTAAAGCAGGTAAAATTATGAACAATTAGCACATCAATCCAACACTCGAAAAAGCACATCCCAAAATTTAAGCACATGCATGGAGACAAATAACTTACAAACCCCCAAATTTAAAACAATACTAAGGTCTCCAAGTATTCTTAAAAAAAAACTTTTAAAGTGTGGTGAAACACTAAACCCACTTAACGGATACTGATGCTCTTTTCCTCGGATAACACCCTGTTTTCCTTTTTAACCCTAAAATTAATGTAACATCTTTAAAATTTTTATAACATAATATTAAAAAAAGTCCAATTTTACATTTAAATAAGTTCCTTTAAATTATTTTTGGGGGAGTTTTTTAAGATGTTTATTAGATATTAGTTAAAAAAATACTTTTTGACAAAGATTCTAACCTAATATTTTGTTCCCCTATTTTCGATCCGGGTTTTTTGACTTCAAAAAATTCTTAAAAAGTAAATCAAGCAACTTTCTAATCTATTCTCTAACTTCCAATATTCCAAATATTCAATACCAAACCCGTTTTTAAACTTCCATTTGCTCTTATTTTTACTTCCATCGAACACTTTTTTAAATTTAAGGGGCTTAGATTATAAAACCCAACCTTTTTGAATAAGCTATTGCAAATGGGTTCAACTTATTTTCTAACTCAAATAAAGGGGATGGAATTCATATAAATTACTAGTTGATCTGCTGTCAACTCCTAGTGTATAAAGATATCCAATACCCAAAAAAAAATTTTAACCCAATTTTTTGATGAAGTTTTTACCCCCATCAAAAATTAGATTCTTATTTAAAAAGTTCCTGACTTTTAAAAATTTTTTTAAGAAAAGATAGAGTCCAAAAATAAGCTCTTTTTGGTAAAAAATTTCCCTTTTTTCCCATATATTCAACATATTCATACCAAATCACATTCTGATTACTTTCTAAAACAATTTTTAAACCCCGGGAGCACTATACTTCAAATACTTCATATAAAATTCAACTTACCCTATTAAATTTATAAACTACAATGCAAAAAAATCAATTTTGTACTACCACATATAATACTTTTTTCTTTTACCTTTACTTAATAGAAACATTGGGAAATTTTACAAATTTAACTCCTAAACCACCAAAAAAACACCAAAATTAAACAAAAAATCTTTAAAACTCCTATTCACTTACTTTTTAAATTACACATGTTGGCAATATAGGTTAAAACATGCTTTTACAAAAACCCAACGTAACCATTTAGAAAAAACACTTCCACCACTATTTTTTTGAAAAAAAAATTTTCCCAAAAACCAAATCCAACACTAACACAAAGTTCAATAATTAGGAGAATAACCACAAATTTTAAATCGAAACTAAATTTAAATTATTTCTCAAAACCCCAAACGAAAATTTTTAATGAACATTTTTTTTTAGGGGTCCCATATCTAATCAAAATTTGAAAATCAATTAAATATTTGAGTTTCTCATCAA
>JAMXBC010000333.1:0-26897 GCA_024138005.1 Lumnitzera racemosa
GAGAGTTGGCCTTTATGGTCCGCAGAAAACATGGCCTTTGTAGTCCGCAGAAAACATGGCCTGTATAATGCGCCGTCCAGCGAACAAGAGCAAGGAGATCACCGGCCGGCGACGGGCTGCACACTGCCATCGTCGCCGTCGTCGTCGTCGTCGTCGTCGTCGCCGCCGTTGAACAGCCGCGGCAGGTACAGCTTCGTGTTCTCGTACACGGGGACGTCACGCACGTCGAGGGCAGCACGCGCACAATGTTCGGGCCCAGCCTGTCTTCTTGTCAGTCTCTGCGTCTCTCATCCACCGTCGAACAACGAACCCTTTGTAGAAGCCGCCGATGCCCTCGCGCGACCAGACCTGGCGGATGACGTCCATCATGCCCGAGTAGCGGGTGGCGGCGTCGTACACCTGCAGGCGCGCGCGGATGACCTGGTAGGGGTACGTGATGCTGCCGGCAAAGACCTTGCTGAGCGCGCTGAGCGAGAGAAAGTCCCAGTTGCTGAGCTCGACCTCGACCTTTTTGCGGCTTCTTCGGTGGTGTCGGATGCGCTGCTGTGGCAGCGGCCGGTGACGAGCCAGAAGAACCCGAAGCCTGGCCGAGGGCGTCGCCGAGGCGGGCGCCGACGCTGGTCTCGCTGCGCCGCGTGCTGACGCTCGTGTGGTCGCGGCCGTCGGCACGAGCCCGGCGCGCCAGATCTTGAGCTGCTCGTAGGCCATGAACTGGATCGCGCCGTGGCTCACGCCGAACAAACTCGGCACGAGCCCGCGGTAGAACCCGCGCACAGCCTTCAGTCGACCAGATGTGCCGCGCGCCGTGCCAGATTTGACGTACGCGCCCGGCACGTAGCGCGCCGTCGACAGCATCCGCGTCTTGATCACCCAGATCGTATTCGTGAACACGGCCGTCAGGATGCCCGACACCGACGACGCGGCAAAGTAGTCCATGCTCTGCAGCTTCTGGCCCCGCCCGCGGTACGCCTGGATCATGTCCTTGATGTTCCCGTACCTATTTATTGTCAATCCTGGTCGTCATTCCGCAAGCGACACGAGACTCACCACATGAAATAGAGGGCCCAGCTGACAGAGTTGCCGACGAGATTGGGCGTCAGGCCGCGGTATAGGCCGTGCCCGAAGCCCTCGTTGTACAGCAGGTCGCGCGCGATGCGTATGGACCCGCCGACCTGCGGCACCCTGCGGTCCGTCTCGACTGGGTGGGTGTCAGCCGTGGGCAAAGCGATCGTCGGACGGGCCTCCGGCGGCCAGCTTCCAGCTGGACCGGCTGCTTTGGCCTCCCGTGGAGAACGAACCTTGTAATCGGGTTTTGACGACGTCAAAGGGTGGACGGCGAGCGTGCTGACGACGCCGGCGGAGAAGCCCGGCGACAATCTCGACGAGGCTGGGCGGCAGAGCCTGGTGCGGGTGCCGTTGCCCTCGATGGGCGGGAATGTGCGCGGCATGGCAGCGGCGGCGGTCGTCCACAACGCGCGAGTCTGAGGGGCGCGCGTGTATTACTCAGCTCGACTCCATCCTGCGGTCGGCCGTGCGTGTTGAGCTCGCCGGTGCGGTAGAAGAGTAGCAGTGAGGCCGCGCCGGCACTCAACGGGTCTTTCTCTTGTGATCCAGCTGGGGCGGCGCGGTGACGGCACAGCAATGCAATGTGTCTTGTCTGACAGCAGCGGCCAGTGCCGTGCTCGACGGTTTTGTCCTCGTGTCGAGAGAGAGAGCTTCTCCGTGGCCGTCGAGAGTCTTCCAGATCGTGGATCGAAGCCTCTGGTGGTGATTGTGCCTGGGGGTGTTTGAACGGCAAGAGACGGTCAAGCTTTGGGTGCTGCGGCGAGGGAACAGCAGGCAACAAGGGTCCCAGCGGCAACGAGACCTGACAGAGAGCGTATGAGGATGTGCACACAGAAACAGTCGACAGCAGACTCCAGACGGCGCACGGCTGCGGTAGAGGGAAAGACGGTCGAGGGTGCTCGCTGCTTTCTCACGCAGCAGAAGCGGTGATGGACGGACGGTGATGTGCCGCACCGCTAGCTGCGGCGCATACGTAAGGCCCGGCACCTTAACGCCCGGCGCTGCGGCGTTAGCGGCCTGCCCCTGGCGCGGCCCCTTGGAGTGCAGTATGTTCTACTGCGTTCGCGCCTACACGGCTCTGTCTATCTACTCTTGCTTAGGGGTCTCTAAGGCCTGTACCAGCGCCGCTGTGGTGAGGCGTCAGTATCTTGATAGGCTATGGAAGCCTCGTGGTACGCTTGCACTCTAGCAGCTCACAGAGTGGAAGAACAGGGGCGACACAGCGGGGGCAAGCCACGAGGCAGAGCTCTCATTTCCGTCACGCCGCCCCGACCCCGGCCGGCAGCAGCAGCAGGCATACAGACCCGGCGCTCGTCTGCAACCTGCGGCAGCACGCGCGGCTCGACGCGGGCCGACGACAGCGCCCTCTTCACTCGCTCCCTCTCCGTACGCTCTCTCCGTCTGAACGCTCTCTGTCCTTACGCTCCTTTTCAACGTTTTTCCGACTCCTCTCACGTCCTGCGACCGTCCAGCCGCGGACACGGCAGCGGGCCTCGCAGTGCGCGCCGACATCACACCACCCACCAGGCATCTCCCTCCCAGCCATCGAACAGAAACAGCCACCGCTGCCGCCGAAGACACAAAGAAAGACCGGAAAAGATGGACGACTACATCTTTTACTCGCTCATGCTGTTCTGCTTTGTCGTCGCTACCGGTACGTCGAGTCTGCACAGTCACCTGAGAGAACCACGAGATTAACAGAAAGAAGGACTGTTTCTTCACGCGCGGGCTGTGGGTGCCGCGGGTGCTGCCGCGCGAGACGCCCAAGTTCTTTCCTTTCAACTACATCCGGTACTCGCCGCTGGCGGGCTCGTTCGCGGACGACGCGGCGGCGGGCCTGCACAGCAGCACCTTCGATCTGTCCGCCAACATCGAGTCGGGCGACAGCCGCGGCGGGCTCGACGGGCGCGCCAAGAAGGAGATCCAGCGCATCATGAAGGCGCGCGGGCTGACCTTTGACGAGGCCCGCCGGCATGTTGTCGTCGAGCGCTTCCGCAAGGAGGGCATCGGCGCCGACGGCCTGCCGCGCGACCCCAAGTTTGTCAGCTTCAGCTGAGTCGGTTGTTCTTTGTTGAAGGCGGGTGTTGTTTGTCGTTGACAGCGGCGGGGCGTTTCTCTTCTTCCTCTCGGACCGAGTTCCTTGCCGTCGTCCCGGTCGTTTTCGGTAGCGCAATGAGGACAGTGATCTGCCTCACGGCTTCCTACTAGTGCATCCAAGCACCCCCGATGATGGACTCGACGAGCTCGTGCACGTGACTGTGGCGACTTTGCTTGTAGAGCTCACCGCGGCCGTATTGAGGGGCAGCATTATAGGGAGGATAGCCGGGAGGTGCGCCGTTCGGGCGCTGCCGGGCGGAGGAGGGTAGCCGTAGCCGGCCTGGGAGGGCGGCGGACGAGAGGGCAGGCCGGGCGGCGCGGGACCGAGGCCGGGCGGGCCACCCATGCCACCGACGGGCATGCCGTTGCTTGGCGGCCGTGGAGGCCCATGTTGGCGCCCGGGTAGGCGCCGTTGGCAGCATACATGGCCTGCGGCGGCGGCGGCATGTGCATCCCCGGCGGCGGCGCGCCCATTGTGCGGAGGGAATTGACCCGGCGGCGGCGCCGCGTACATTGGCCCCGGCTGCTGGACAGGCGCCTGCAAGGGCTGGGCCGGGCCGAGCAGCTGCGTGGCAGGGGCTGCATGTTTGGGCTGGACGCCGTGGGCTTTGGCCTGGGCGGCGAGCCGGCGCTCGGCCTCGTCGCCGTGGCGCTCGCCCTTGCCGTCTTTCTTGAAGGCGTACTGCACCGAGATGTCGCGATTCATCAGGTAGGCGCCGTTCATGCTGGCAATGGCCTCGTCCGAGGCCCCAAAGTCTGCGAATGATACGAACCCGTAGCCCTTGCTGAGATTGGCGTCGTCGCGCGCGACCTTGGGGCGGCGCCACGAGCGCGCCAAACCGGCCGAACGTGTCGTACAGCACCTTTTCGTCGACCATTGGATCCAAGTTGCCGATGAAGAGTCGGCGCCGACCTCGGTCGACTTGTTCTTGTCCGCGCTCGCCTTGTTGACGCGGATCGGCTTGCCGTACAGCCGATCTGGTTCATGACGCGCGCGGCGTAGTCGGCGTCCTCTTCGGATGAAAACTCGACGAAGCCGTAGCCCTGGTGCGACTGGGAGACGCGGTCCTTGGGCAGGTGCACGTTGACGATGCGCCCGGCCTGCAGCATGAGCTCCCAGACGACCGCGTCCGAGACGCGCTCATCGAGGTTGCCGACGTACACCGTTGCCTCTTTGTCCTGCTCCCAGTGCCGGCCCGACGTCGCCATGTCTGTTCTCTGTTCTCAATGGCCCTCTCGAATGTCTGCTATCGTTGTCTGTTGTTGTCGTCGCTAGAGTGGGGCCTGTGGATGACCTCTGCGAGCAATCGGTGCGGCGTCGCCAGTCGTGCTGTCCCTCAAGATAGACCCGCCGGGAAGAAAACACCAGAAAGAACCTCCAGCAGGACAATCCGGAAGCCACCAGGGAAACGCTCCAGAAAGACGACAGTTCGGCGGGCTGCACGCGGTGTCGCAGCTACAGAAGCCGTGGCGCTGATCGACGGCAGACGCGTCCAGGCGAGATCTTTTTTTCTCAGCTGGCGGGTGACGATGCGGCGAAGCGGCGCGGACAACGGCAGACCCCAGACGGGCTCTTCACCCTTTCGCATCACCATCACCATCAGCTGCAGCATCCGCCACCATGCCGCTGTCCGAGGAGACCAAAGGTGCGTCTCATCTTCCGATGCCATCGACCAAGAGACGATACGCCGAGGAATGCAATCAGAGCGCGACAGACAGAGGCTGACCATAGCTGCAGGAGCGCATCGTCAAGCTCGTCGACGCAACGCGCGTCACGATGCACTAGTACGGCCCTCGCAGACGCCAGTCGACGGTTGAGAAGACACAGAAGGCTGACGGAGGGCGCGACAGTGGCTGGATCCCGTTCGTGATCTACCTGGGCTGGACGCACGCCGAGCCGCGGCCATCGCTGTTCAGGTGTGTTCTCTCTCGGGCTGTTTTCGTCTCCCGCGGCGACTGCAAGGGATCACAAGAAGCACGGCTGACAGAGGCGCAACAGCATTGTCTCGCCGATCCCGGGCTAGCCGCTTGCATCGGCAGCCATTGCGCCTGGCATGTGCACGCGCGGTCTGCGGACGCCGTGACGGCGCAGTCTCCTTTTCGTCGTTCGGGCTGGAGGCAAACGGCTGCGTGCGGGCGCCCGAGACAGGACGTCGTTTGCGCAGGAATGCCGCGACGAGACTCCGCGACGTCTCGGCTCTTCTTCAGTTGTATTATACGAAGTTTTACAAGCCGTTCGAGTCACACTGCATCCACTTGATACTCCGGAGATGATTATCGTGCATTCGTAAAGACGCCTCGCATCCACTGCGTTGTACAGGTGACTCAGACCAGCCGCAGTGGGGAGCACCTACGAGGGCCGGCCTGCAGGTTAAAATGAAGCCGGATGGGAGACAAAAGCAGCCGTCCAGCTGGAAGCTGGCCGCCGGAGGCCCGTCTCTCGGGAGGCCTTTCCGCAGTAGAGACACTCGAGAGCCATGCATGAACGCCGCAAGAGACGATCACTTCCGGCGGGCTTTCATCCGGGTTTGCGGAAACTCCAGAGGTAGACGAATGCGGGCGATGCGGTGGTCGGCGGCGGTGCCTTTGGGCAGCTTGCGGCGCTCGCGGTCGGCGTCGGACATGGCGTGAGGCGGACGCCGCACTCGGCAAAGTACTTTGTCATGTCGGTGGCCTGCAGGCGGAGATCGGCGGTGATGTCGCGGATGTCGGTGGCACCGCCGTCGCAGATGAGGGTCAAAGCGCACAGTGTGGTGATGAGCTTGTCGACATGAAACTTTGTCATGTCGCCGCCGGCGGAGAAGCGGGTGCGGATCGCCTCGAGCACGGCCGGGTCGGTGGCGATGCGCTCGCGGAGGGCGTCGCGCTTGGGCAGCCGGCGCGCGCCGTCGCGGCCGGGCGAGCAGGCGTTGTAGAACTGCACCAGCAGGTTGACGTAGCCGAGTGTCTTTAGCCGCTTGATGTCGAAGCCGGTGCCGGCGCGGGCCAGCGCGTCGACGCGTTCGCGCAGAATTCGCTCGGCAGCTGCAGCGCGCGCCCGGCCTCGACCTCGAGCACCCACGGCTTGACGCGGATCAGGTGCAGCAGCTCGCTGCCGACGACCACGTCCGGCGTGTACACCTGCAGCGCGTCCGTCGCCTGCTCGTTGCGCGCGGCCGTGGCTTGCCCGCGTCCAGGGATGCTGCCAGTTCGTCCTTTGTCGGCGCGCCCTGCGCCGCGTCTGCCATGGACTCGAGGACGGCCGCCTGCGACTCGGACAGGTCGCCGGCCTTGACCGCCTTGCTGGGCGAGATTTGGTTGTCCATCAGCGAGTTGATTGCCTTTCTCGCCTTGCGCGTGCCGAATTCCATTCCCAGCTGCTGCTTGACGCTGAGTCCGAGCTGTTTCTTGTTAGTCGTTGTGCTCGCTGTCGCATTGTCGTGTCGGTCCGGAGACAAAAGACGTACTTCATTGGAGCGCTGGGCGATGCTCTTGAGGGTGGCCTCATTGTCCTCGGCGCGCACGCTGCTCTTCAGGACGAGGTGCGACGCCGGGACGAGGTTCACCTGCTGGTTTGCGGGTCGTAGACGCCAATGTAGTGTTTGATCTGCGGGTCTGTGGGCTCATACGGCAGCGCGCGCGCCGTATAGTTGAGGTACGCGTGCTCCTCTGAGCGCAGCAGCAGCTCAGAGCCGCGGCCATCGCCTTTTTCTCCGGTACGCCTGCAGCGAGAGGTCTTTTGGCGCCGTCGCGCCAGAAGCAGTAGCTTTCCACTCCGTCAGTCGACTCTTCGGTCGTACGAAGGAGTGGTCACACACCGAGAATTGGGCCAAAGTCTGCGTCGTCCTGGACGTGACGACGCGCAGCTTTGCCGACGGCTGCGGCTTGCTCGCGCCCTCGCCGCCGGTCGACTGCCGCTTTTTTGGCTTGTCGACGCCGTTTGATTCGCGCTTGCGCTTCTTTTCTGACATCTTTCCGTTCTGTCGTCGTCGTTGTCAGTGATCAGCGCAAAGTTCAATGGCCGGCGCGCGAGGATAGAGAAAAAAGGGCCCTGCAACAGACTGCAGACGAGCATCACCAGTCTAATCTCGGCCAGGACTAGCGCAGTTCTCGATTCTCCAATTGAGGCACAGAAGCACGAGTGTAGATAAAGAACAGGTCATGCTTGATTCGAGGGCGTCAGGGTGAGGCCATTTGAGAGTACGGTAGCTTCAGAGGACGTCCATGACGGCGTCTAACTCTCGAAGGAGAGAGGGTAAGGCAGTCTGATGACGCGCTGGCTTCGGAGAGCCGCCGTGATGGACCACCGAAAGAATACCGGCGCGCCCAGTCGGGGAACAGCAAAGGGTAGAGCAGCGGGAAGTAGTGACACAGCAGCCCAAGCAGCAGCGTAAAAGGCCAGTGCCAGGCGACGCCGGCTTGCAGCCGCGGTGTGACCGCAACGTCCCAGCCGGCCCAGTGCTCGCCGTCGGCGTCGGCAATCTCGAGCATGCCGCCGGCCAGGTCGGTGTAGCTGACAAAGGACTCGGCCGCCCGCGTGCTCAGCAAGTGACCCGCCGCTGGCTCATCGATCAGGCCGCGGATCTTGACAAACGTCGCCGTGAGCCACGAGGACTGTGCGCGCAGCAGGTCCTCGGCTCGCTGCTTGTCGCGCAGCACGAACGAGACCGACGCGGCCAGCATGCTGCGGATCGCCGGCGGCATGTCGCGCGACAGGCCGTCGTGCAGCAGCGCCGAGCTGAGCAGCACGATCCGCGGCAGCGCATGGCCCTCGTCCAGCGCCCGCTTCTTCTCGAACCCGGCCAGCAGCGACTCGACCGCGTCCTGCACCACGCGGCAGCGCGGGTCGTTTCCCGGTGGGCCCAGCGCGATGAACACGGCCCGCGTGCCCTCGACGCAGCTGGAGATCAGGCGCGCATCGTCCACCCGCCGCAGTAGAGCCTGACTCTCTCGCTGTCGGCCTGTCCAGCGCCGGGACCTGGACTGTTGACCGAGGCATCATGATCAACGAGATCCTGGACCTTGTCGAACGACCGTGCGTACGCGTTGACCTGCACGTCCGGCCGGCAGAGGAGCGCCTTCACGATAGCGCGGCCGGTGCGTCCGCTCGCCTCCGAGAACAGCATAGGACGGCATTTTTTGTAGGTCTATATCAGCATGACTTCGGGATGGCGATCATACCAGACGCTCTTCTTGTACCCTGTGGCTGTCAACAAGCCGAGCCGCGCGCACATGGCCGGCACGCACTTCCGGCGCGCAGCCCTCGGCCGTCGCTGCACCGTGCACGGGAGGGCGGAGAGAGAGAGCGAGAGCAAAGGGGGCTGCATTGCCGCAGCCCTGGGTCCGCCTTGCAGCCATCTGCACGAGGGCCAACATGCCCGCCAAGCGGCGCGCTCGCCCGGCGCACGACCGGCGCACGACCGCGCACAGCGACAACGTGACGTCAGGTGATGCGACGTCCGAGGCGGTCGTTCTCGCTCGCTCTCGTCGTTGCTCTGCCTGCGGCTGCGTCGTGCCTGTCGCAAGCGAGCCGCTCGTACAAGGAGGCATCGAGAGGCGTCATGCGTGGCCGCTGCTGCACCCGCCGTCTAGCATACCCCAAAGGGAGCAGTGCAGCAACACGAGCAGCTTGGCGCGACCCGACAGGGCGAGTCAGAGCAGCTCAGTCTCCGGGGAAAAGGCATGCTCGCGATGCTGCTGCAACGCTGCAACGGTTCTCCGAGCCTCGAGCCAGGAAGCGATAGTGAACAACGCCCGCGCGTGCGGGTCGGAAGCGAGGGAGCTACCGTCCTGTAAGTAGCCATCCACGGTCACTTAATATCAGGCACGAGAGGCCCCATCACTAAACCTTCCAGCTGCGCGACAGACCGACGCAAAAGTCATGACGTACTAGCCAGCCGTTTTCTTCGTCGACCTGCTCGATGCTGCTGCACGCTGAACCACAGGCTGTCGAGGCTGTCCATCTTCAACGCTCCAGGGCGTCAAGGCGTTTTGCTGCCGCCAGACGCAGATCGAATGACGTATCTGTGGTGGACGACCGCGGCGGCGGCGTCCGAGCAATATGTGCTCGCGTGTGCTTCGATCTCTCCTCCTGTATACATCCTGAACCTCTCTCTGTGCTGCTTCTCCACCGCCTACGATAGCCAGACCCGACAGTTGCGTCAAGATCACGACACGATGCCTCACACCAAGACCCCCGGCGGCCAGGTCGCCTCCGACAAGGCCGTCAAGGCCATGGCCGAGAGTACGTCTTCTCTCCAACTGACGCCTCTGGTCCATTGTCCGCCGAAGCTGACAGACAACCCGGTGCAGAGCACGGCAGCGGCGCCGAGAACGCGGCGGGCCACACGGAGACGCCGCGGCCGGGCGAGGCGCCCGTGGCTAGCGACAGCGGCTCGACCCTGACCGGCGTCGAGCGCGGCACCAACCAGCCCGGCGAGGCCGGCCTCAAGGACGAGCCCATTGTCGACAGCAAGCCCACTTCTGCCAGTGCGTCTCTTTGTTGTCCGAGCAAGTCCGCCCGAAGACTAGCTAACAGCGGAATTGCAGACGCAAACATGAAGTAGACGTGCTTCTTTGCTCAGACCAACGGCACCAGCACAGCGGGAGAATATAGACCATTGTCCTTGCGTCGTCCTTTGTGATCACTCGGCCTTGATATCTGTAGGATCTCGTGACCTGCAGACGCTCGATCGTATACAGGCCCGGGCGGGCGCCAAGCCAAAACAGCCGGTCCAGCTGGAAGCTGGCCGCCGAGGCCCGCCCAAGGAGCAAGACAGCCACCCCTTTTCCTTCCTCGCAAAGGACGACCCTTCTCAGCCAATGAGGACAACAAAGCGTCACTCTTCTTCGCTCTCCTCGCTCTCGTCCACAGCGGCGGTGGCGGCGCTGCCACGGCCGACATAGGCGCTGCCGCGGCGCGGCGGGTCGTCGGGCTCGACGTCGCGGACGGGGTGCGGGTCGACGTCCATGTCGTCGTCCTCGTCTTCGCCGTTGCCGATGGCGGCGAGGGCGAGGTCAAAGTCGTCGCCGTCTTCGTCCTCGTCCTCGTCCGCGCGGCAGCGGCGGTGGGGCCAGCAGAGGCAAGGGTCGAAGGAAGGGCGTCGAGCTCGTCGCGGCGTCGTCCTGGAAGCCGGGGCTGCCGAGGTCAAAGTGCTCGACGTCGGCGTCGCTCTCGCCCGGGCCCTGGAAGCGGGCGTGCCGCGACGAGCGATCGTCTTGCCGCATCGACGCGGCCGAGATGCTCGCGGGGCTGGCCGAGTTGGCGGCGCTGCGGAGCGAGATGGGCGCGTGCGTCGGCGTGCCCAGCACGGGAAGCGCGTGCGCGCGCGGGCTGTGCCGGCGCTGCGCCGGTCGTCGTCGCCCTCTCCCTCGACGATCAGTCCGTCGAAGCCATCGTCTTCCGCGGCGCGCTCGGCCGGCGGGCTGCGCGGCAGTGGCGACGGCGGCGCGCGGGCCTCGCGGGTCGGCCGCGCGGGCGAGCAGCGGGCGATTGTGCGCGCGGCTCGTCGATGCGAGGAACGGCGGCGGCGCGGCGTGGCTTACCACTCGGCTGCAGCACCTTGCGCGCCTTGCTGCTGGCCGTCGACTTGGGCGCGGCCGATTCGAAGCGCTGTTTGCTCGGCACCGGCGTGTGCGCGAGCGGCACCGGCGCATGTGCCAGCGGCACCGGCGCATGTGCGAGCGGCACCGGCGTGTGTGCGAGCGGCACCGGCGTGTGTGCGAGCGGCACGATGGCGGGCGAGGCCAGCGGCGTGCCCGTCAGAGGTGCATCGCCCGGCAGGCCGTCCAGTAGTGCCGAAAGTCAAAGGGGTTGTCCTGGCTGGGCCCAAGCTCGCCGATCTGCTCGCCCTCGGCACCCGCCTCGACTTCGTCTGCTGCAGCGTCGCCCGCGCTGGCTTCCTCCAGCCCGATCGGCGGTACTCCCGAGCGAGCTCATCCCCGTCCCGCGCCTGCTGCCCGCGGCACGGCGGCCAAGTTGAAGGCGTACTCCTGCTCGGCCGGCTCCAGCGTCGCCGTCTTCCTGCCGTGGTCCAGCACCAGGTAGTACGTCCCGGCTGCGTCCTGCCGCAGCCCGTCGTAGGTGTACTCGCCCGCGCCGTCCGGGCCGCTGCCGTCCAGCTGCAGCTTGTACCGGTCCGGCTGCCCGGCCGCGCGCGTGATGTCTATACGGCCGGCATCACCGGTCGCCTCCGGCTTCTTGTTGTCTTTTCTCGTCAGTCTTGGGGTCATTCGCGCCGGCGAACAGAAGGACCGACATCGTATAGAGGTGAACAGCGCCGGTCCGGCGTCGCTCGGTCGCGCTCACGCTCGCGCAGGCCCGCACCCAGTTGACGGCGTATTTGGACGCCTTGAACGGATCGAAGCTGCCGCCCTCGGCTGCGCCGTCTGCCGCCTGAGCCGCCATGCTTTGGTATGATACGGGAGGTGGAGTTGTCCACTCCGCTCGCCGGGCCGATCAACAGGCCCCGGCGGCAGGTACCGTGAGGAAAGTGAGCACCTCTGTCTACTTTCTGTCTCTGTCTCTGAAGGACATTCTTATTCCTCACCGAAGCTCGCGCTGTTTTTGTTTGATGCAGCGCGGCGCGTGCGATCACCAACATACAGCTATGCCCGGCGTCAGCAATATCCGCCGGCCGGCATGCAGCACGGCCAGTCATCTTCTCTGCTTGTACAGTCCTGCACGACCTTAGTGCACCTCACCCCGCCTCCCTGCGACATCATCGACCACGGAAAGCGGCCCAAGCAGGGAATCATTCTGCAGGCGTCGTTGCGTCGAGACCAGAGCTCTCTGTCGCTTTTCTGGTCCTGTAGCCTGGGTCTCGACAAAGCAAGACGGTCAGCTCCGCGGAGGAGCGGCCAACGAGGGGTTGGCTGCATCCCTGCGTCTGGTCAGCCGCATGCGCCCATCTGCATCCCGCGGTGCTTGCTCGGATCGGCCGTGCTGGCAGGGAATGCTGCGCCGCGCCGGCCAGCGATTGCCTGCGATGCCCTTGCCATGCCATGCAATGCGCGAGAGAAAGAAAAGGAGACGTCACGTCCTGGAATAAGCCTCTGCGACGGCGGCGCGAGTACTGGCCGGCTTCTTATTTACCCCTCCTCGTCCGTCGTCCGCCGGTCCTCTACAGCCAGACAGCTCTCGAGAGAGGAGGACGTCGACTAGGGAGATGGCAACCGCAACCGCTCGACTTGAGGTAAGTCGCAACCGGTTCACTCTTGAGAAACTCACAGCGGGACAGCGCTTCCGCAACACGATCAATGGCGAGCTGACCAGCACGCCGACGACGCGCACCGGCTTTGACCCGTCCACCGGCCGCGCGCTGCCGCCGGTGCCGGTGTCGACCGCGGCCGATGTGGATGCGGCCGTGACGGCGGCGCGCGACGCGTTTTGCCTCGTGGAAGCTGACCACGCACGCGGAGCCCCGCCGAGAAGGTCCTGGCCTTTGCCGCCGCCATCGAGGCCGAGTCGGCCCTGATCCAAAAGTGGCTCGTCCTCGAGACCGGCAAGCCGACCGGGACAGCCGCGATCGAGAATCGGCCTCGCGTTGACCCTGCTGCGCGGTTTCGCCGAGCTCGAGGTCCAGACCGAGGTGCTCGAGGACAGCGCCGAGCGGCGCGTGCTGCTGCGCTACCTCCCGCTCGGCGTCGGCTGCGGCATCGTCCCCTGGAACTGGCCGCTCGTGCTGAGCGTCGGCAAGATCGGTCCGGCTTTGATGACCGGCAACACCATGATCCTGAAGCCGTCGCCGTTTGCGCCCTACGTCGCCTGCAAGCTCGGCGAGATCGGCCGCCGCTTCTTCCCGGCCGGCGTCCTGCAGGTCCTCAGCGGCGGCGACGACCTCGGCCCTTTCTTGACCGATCACCCCGGCATCGACAAGGTCTCCTTCACCGGCGGCAACCGAAACCGGCAAAAAGGTCATGCAGAGCTGCGCAAAGTCGCTCAAGCGGCTGACGCTCGAGCTCGGCGGCAACGACGCCGCCATCGTCTGCGCCGACGCCGACATCCCCACCGCCCTCCCCAAGGTTCGTTTCCTCTTCTGCTCATAACAGAAGCTGACGACGAGGGACAGATTGCGCAAATGACGTTCCTGTCGTCAGGCCAGATCTGCATGGACGTCAAGCGCATCTATGTGCACGAGGCCATCTACGACCGCTTCCACGAGGCGTTCAAAGACTACGTGCGCAGCATCAAGGCCGGCGCGGCCGACGGCGACGGCGGCTTGTTGGGCCCGTCCAGAACTCGATGCAGTTCGACAAGGTGCGCGACATGTACAGCTACGTCGCAGCCGAGAAGCTGGCGGTCACGTACGGCAACCTCACCGAGGACGACTCGGGCGCGCAGGGCTACTACTTCAAGCCCGCCGTCGTCGACAATCCGCCCGACAACTCGCGCATCGTCGTCGAGGAGCCCTTTGGGCCCATTGTGCCGCTGCTCAAGTGGCGCGACGAGGACGAGGTGGTCGCGCGCGCAAACGACACCAACATGGGCCTCGGCGCCTCCGTCTGGACCTCGGACCTCGACAACGGCGCCCGCCTGGTCCAGCGCCTCGAGGCCGGCTCCGTCTGGGTCAACGCCCACTTTGACCTCTCCCCGAAGGTCCCCTTTGGCGGCCACAAGGCGAGCGGCATCGGCATGGAGTGGGGCATCCTCGGTTTCAAGGGCTGGTGCAACCCGCAGTCCGTCTGGCTGCGCAAGACCCTGTAGTTTGCTTTCTCTAATGCTGGTTTGGAGGTGGTGTCTTTTGGTGATGCCCCCCCCCAGAGAGGTGCCCTGCGAGTACTCAATGCTGCGGCTCTCTGCCAACCACACTCGGACAATAGAATCTCACAGCGCAATCTCAAAGCGTATGTAATGTCATAGCGGAATGTCACAGCAGACTCGCCCGTGACAGCCAGTCTCCAACGGCGATCCTCGAGTCACAGAAATCATCGTCACGTGGCGTGGGATTGCACCATCGCCGGCGCGCACTCGCCATGACGCGGCCACCTCCACCCGTGTCTCGCATCACCACTTAGCCGCACACTACCCCGACCTAGTACCAGCGCCAAGTCAACCTTACCGCGACAGACTGCTGCATGCTCCGGCTGCCGCCGATCCTGGAAGCACGCCATCGCCGCGGCCTCGAGCACACCATCCTGCGCGTTGCTCACCACCCCTGCTTGGCCTTGACGTCGTCTGCGCCTGCAGCTCTGCCGGCCATGAGCTCTTTTCTGCGCGCCACGGCGCCGCCGCCGGACTGCCGGATGGGCTGCCAGTCATCTACCTGGGACGTGACATAAAGCAAGCCGCTCGGCCGGATCCGCGCCGGCGCATCCCTGCAGCAGTACAGTAGACTTCAGCCTCCAGACGACAAACCATGTCGCCGCTGCTCGAGTCGTCGCCGTTCCTGTCGCTGCGCTCCGACGCCGCGGCCACGGCTGCAACCGTGCGCTCCGACTCGACTGCGTCTACCTTTTCGCCCACGGCCACGCCCTTCTCCTCGCTCTCGGCAGCCTCCTCGGACGACGCCGCCCGCGCCGGCGTCCGCAGCGGCTCCACCTCTCCCCGCTCCGACGCCGGCCCCGCTGCCGACGAGTTCCTCCGCCTCTCTCAACCCCAGCAGGACGTCCTCCTCCTCCACGGCCCTCGCCAGCGCTACTCCTTGGAGAAGGCCCAGGCCATCCCGGAGCTCCAGAACGACAACGAGCTGCTCGTTCAGGTCCTCGCCATCGGCCTCAACCCCGTCGACTGGAAGGGCGCAGACTACGGTATGTCTTTTCGAGTGCTTCTTCTCGCGTGGCGACCGGGCCTCCCTTGGACGGGCCTCCGGCGGCCAGCTTCCAGCTGGACCGGCTGTCTTTCTTCTCCCATGTGCCGGAGGTTCAATCTCCCGCTCGCGGCTGGGATCCGCCCTTACGCCGAGCCAAAAACAGCCGTCCAGCTGGAAGCTGGCCGCCGGAGGCCCGTTGGCGGAGATAGAGTCCTCACATGGCCCACGCAAGACTGCACAGAGTCGCAAGAGACTAACAACAGAGACAGGCTTGACAGCCGTCGTATCCATGGATCAATGGACGCGACTTTGCAGGGATTGTGGTGAGGGCGCCGCGGGCGCCGTCGCGAATCAAGCTGGGCGATGTCGTGGCCGGGCCGTCGACGGACTACCGGATGTGCGCAAGGCGGCGTATCAGGATACGTGGTGACGACTGATTTCAACGTGGCGCGGATCCCGGCGTCGACGACGGTCAAGGGCGGCGCGGCTATTGGCGTCGCGTTTGTGTCGACGGTGATTGCGCTCGGCGTGTCGCTGGGCCTGGACCTGAGCCGGCTGCGCGAGACGGTGCCCGGGCCGGACCTGTACGAGCTGGTGAGGCGGATCGACCGGCGGTACATCAAGGACGACGTCAAGGAGGAGTGTGCTGCACAGCACGACCGAGGCCGAGCGGCCCGTCGCGGGCGACTGGTTTGCGGTGTGGGGCGCCTCGTCGACGACTGCGCTGGTCGCGCTGCAGATTGCGCGCCGGGCGGGCCTGCGGACCATTGCCATCGCGGACGTGGCCAAGAACGGCTCGAAGCTGGTCGACCTGGGCGCCGACGTGTTGGTGGACCGGTTGGATACGGAGAGGGCGATCAGCATCGTCAAGAGCGTCACCGGCGGGCGTTTGCGTTTTGCGTTTGACACGCAGGGCCGCGAGTCTGCCACGCTGCTGGCGGGCGTGCTGTCTGCGGATGGAAGCCGTCGTGCTCACCTGCTTGGGCTGACGGGGCTGCCCAAGGAGCCGAGAGAAGGGGTTGTCTACCACAACGTGCCGATCAAGCTCTTCCACGACGCGCGGCCTATCGGAGAAGCCATCTCTGTCTGGCTCGAGCAGTTGCTGCTCAAAGACCAACTGGAGCTGCCCGACATTGAGGTGGCGGAGGGCGGCCTGGCAGGGATCAACGCGGCACTGGACAAGCTGCGCAGCGGACAGGTCCTCGGCCAAGCGGATCGTCGTGCCGGTCGCACAGGGCTCGGACCGGCCGGACGCGGCGCCTCCTGCTAATGTCGTCACGTCGATCGACTCGCCCGAGTACGTGGCGTACCACGACCGGCTGAACGCGGACCCGGACCGGCTCAAGATCGCGTACTGGGTGCCGAACGTCTCCGGCGGGCTGGTCATCTCCAAGATCCCGCAAAGGACGTCGTGGGACTACAAGGCCAACGTCCGGTACGCGCAGACGGCGGAGAAGTGGGGCTTCGAGTACGCGCTGTCTCAGATCCGCTTCATGGCCGGCTACGGCGCCGACAACCAGCACGAGTCCGTGTCGATCTCGCAGGCGATCTTGCACCAGACCAAGCGGCTGAAGGTGATCGCCGCTCTGTTGCCTGGTCCGTGGAACCCTGCCGTCGCAGCCAAGCAGATCGCATCGATCGACAACTACACGGACGGGCGCATCGCTGTCAACGCGTCTTTGGCTGGTTCAAGCTCGAGTTCACGTCGATCGGGCAGTGGTGGCTGGACCACGCGGAGCGGTACCGGCGCGGGCGCGAGTTCATCGAGTGCCTGCGCGGCATCTGGACGCAGGATTCGTTCACGTACAAGGGCGACTTTTACCAGTTCCACGACTACCCCTTGAAGCCGAAGCCGGTCGTCGTCGGCGAGCGCAAGCACCCGGAGATCTTCCAGGGCGGCAACTCGGCAGACGCGCGCGACAACGCAGCGCACGTCAGCGACTACTACTTTATGAACGGCAACACGCTGGACGGCTTCCAGAAGCAGATCGCAGACGTGCGCGAGCGGGCTGTGAAAGCAGGCCGGCCGGGCGCGGTCAAGTTTGCGGTCAACGCGTTTGTCATCTGCCGCGAGACGGAAGACGAAGCGATCCAGACGCTGCGCGAGATCCAGGCAAGGCGGACGCGGAGGCCGTCGAGGGCTTCCGGCAGCAGGTCGCCAACGCGGCGCGGCCAGCAAGGAGGCCAGGGCATGTGGGCCAACTCAAAGTTCGAGGACCTGGTGCAGTACAACGACGGGTTCAAGACGAAGCTGATCGGCACGCGCGACCAGATCGTCGACCGCATCCTGCTGCTCAAGTCGCTCGGCGTGTCCATCCTGCTGACCGCTTTTCTGCACTACGAGGAGGAGATTGAGCAGTTTGGCAAGGTCGTCCTGCCGCGCGTGCGCGAGCTCGAGGCGCAGGGCCGCGGCCGCGACTCTGCTTTCGAGATTGCGCGCACGGGCACGTCTACGCCGAGGCTCCTTCGTCAAAGTCCTGAGCCTGTCGACCGAACCCGTCTATTCTCTGTGTCTGTCTGCTGTCTGAATGTACATGTTCTCCCACGCCATTCCCGTGCCCGTGCTCGTGCAAGCCTGCACTGTAGCATCCCCCGTGACGTGAGCGAAAAGTCAAGCGCGCGCGGGCTTCATGACCACCTCGCCGGGCTGCCCGGCCAGCGCGCGCGTCGGCCCGTAGCGGCTGCCGGGCGGGCGGTACCGCAGGCAGCCGCCGCACAGCCGCCGCAGCATCTCGCGGCTGTCTGCCGGGGCTGGCACGAAGCGCACGCACCGCTTGCACACGAAGCCGACGCCGAGCCCGCCGCCGCCCGCGCAAACTGCAGCCGTGCTTCTTTGGCGTATTTGCCCGCCGCGATCCCGCACGCGATGCAGTGCCGTTTCGCACTCGGCAGCTCGTCCAGCGCCTTGAAGATCTGTTCGACGTCCGTGCGCCGCCTGCCCGAGGACGTGTCCGCTCCAGTGTTCCCAGATCCAGTGTTTCCTGGTCTGGCATTCTCTGCTCCAGTGTTCTCTGCTCCGGCGTCCTCTCCCGACGAAAGTGGCAGCAGCTGCAGGACAGCGAGCGGAGGCCGCTGATTGCCGTGCTTGCCGTGCTTGCCGGTGGTCATGGCGAGCGCAAACGCGTCGGGCGCGCGCAGCGTCAGGCAGCGGTGGCACGCGAAGAGGGCGGCGTGCGCGGGCCAGGCCTCCATGGCTGCGAGCTGGAGCGAGCGCACGGCGGCGCGCAGGGCTGGCGGCGCACCCGGCCGGCGTCGCTGTTGTCGTTCTCGTCTGCAGATATCCGACGGCCCGCGCAAACAGCGGCGTGCAGCGTGCGGCATGTCCATGCCAGACTCAGCGCGGATGCGCCGTCGAGATGTCCGGCAACCAGCGCGAGCAGCTCCGCCGGCAGCGCCGTGAGCGCGCGGCCGCCCGGAATGCACAGGCGCCACACATGCTCCGCGCCGGGCTCCGCTTCCAGCGAGCTGCTCATGCGGGTGTGTCGTCGGGAGGCAGGCGACGGGCGGCGGATGACGCCAGCGGACGTCAGTTTTGGGGGCTCTTTACTCGTAGCGCGCATCGCCTGCTATGCTCCATCATGCGTGCACAGGACGTCTACAGCACTGCACGAGAAAGGGACGAGTAGGCAGGGAAGATAAAGAGCATTATGCAGAGAGCTTCTCGCACTCGATGATGGCCTCGCCGGTGTCGCTGGTGTAGAAATGTCGACAATGCGCAGGCCGCAGCGCGGCAGCAGCGCCTCCCACTGCGCGCGGCTGCGCTCCTTGCCGCCCAGGTTGGTCAGCATCATCAGGTCCTGGCAGGCGGGCAGGCGGCCGACGCCGACGTCCGGCAGGCAAAAGTCGTTGATCAGGAAACGCGAGTCGGCGTCCATGGCGGCCACCTGCTGGCGCAGGATCTGCTCGCACTCGGCGTCGGACCAGTCGTGCAGATGTGGTGCATGTAGTAGTTGCCCGCGCCCTTGATCGGCTGCTCTTTGAAGAAGTCGTACGGGGGTCGCGTTCACCTCCGCGCGCTGCTCGGCAGAGAGCGGCTCGAACGTGCTGGCCTGGTCCTCGACGACCAGCTTCCCGGGGCAGGCCGAAGCCGCGCGCGGCAAACGCGCGCACGTCGTGGCCCACGCCGCCGGCAATGTCCACCAGCAGCACCTCGGGCGCGGGCGACTTGCGCACCAGCCGCTCGCGGCACGGGTACGTCTTGGTCCAGTCCGCGCGCGAGCGGCCTCGCCGATCATAATGTCGTTAAAGGCAGACCGCAGCGCCGGCTTTTCTCCGCCAGCATCGCCCACATGTTCTTGCCGAAGCGCGCGGCCATGACCGTGTCGTCGACGGAACTGCTCTCGCGGTAGCCATGCGCTGCGAAAAACGCCGGCGCCGTGCTCGTCATCTGCAGAAACACCTCGCAGCTGACCATCAGCATCCCACGCGCGGGCGGCGTCAGGAACATGCGCGTGCGCTCGTTGGCGGCAAACTCGGACGGGCCCGTCTCTTCGACATGCCGGTACGCGGCCAGGGCGCGCAACACGCGCAGGGCCAGCTCGCCGCTCGTCTTGCTGCGCTCGCCCACCTCCGCGGCCGTCAGCGGCGTCGAGCTCTGGCACAGCACCTCCAGCCAGCCCGCATCCAGCGCCAGCTTCAAAGCACACACATCGAACCCCTGCCCTCGTCAGCTCTCGATACACACCCTCGTAGATCGACAAAGAGACGCACGCTGGTGAAGATCTCGAGAAAGGCTTCCTGCGGCGTCTGCAGGGTGCTGGCAATGTCGAGGGCAACGGCGCGCAGCCGGACGCGCAGCGAGTCTCCTAGCGAGTACGCGTTTGCCCGGACATATCCAGCGGCGCTGTTCAGCAGCGACAGGGCCATGGACATGATGGCCGTCTGATTCCGAAGATGGTGCCGTGGATGCTCACCGGACGCCGCCGCCGCCAGCCGGGCGCGACAGAGACAGAGTTATATCATGCTGCACCACCGCCACTCGTGATCTGCAGGTCCGCCGTGGCTGTAGAGCCGGCGCCGCCACTACACGCCGGCGCCAGCGCCGCGCCGCGCCGGCTCGACGCACGCACTGCGCAGCCCGCCAAGCTCGGCTGAACCTGGCGCCGCTTCTGCATTGCATCCCTGCGCTGCGGCTGTCCGGCAGCATTCTGCATGGCGGCCGTCGCGATGAACAAGCTCGCAATGGGTGATCGGCCAGGCAAAACCTTGCGCTGGAGAATGACGGTACTCATCGTCAATGTCGTTTGACTGTCGGCAAGATTAATCTGACAGGGTCAAGACGCGTCGTGCTAGAGTAGCTCATCCTTCCCGCCCACGGTCCAACGTCTTCCTCCTCCAGCGCCGTTCAATGCAGCCCACCGCGGGCAGCGGTGTGAGATGCCTGCAGTCTTGAGCTCACGTGCTCTCGCTCTCCTATCGTGATCGTTCCTATGCGGTACGGCTCTGAGGAGCCTCGCCGCATTCGTGTCATGTCCCGCACTAAAATCCCGTGTAGGAGACATGACCGAGGGGAAAGCGCGCTTGACGGGACTGGCCTCCGGCGGCCAGCTTCCAGCTGGACCGGCTGTCTTTGGCACGGAGGGACGAGCGCAGATGAGGGAAAGCACTGCTCAGCTGTGCTCGATGGACCTGTCGCGGAAGAAAGCCACCATAAGTACGAGCAGCCGATAAGAGGTGGCGACGGATGAAGATGGCGGCCGCCCGAGTCCTGCATCAGGCATCTGCCTCGACTTCACGTCACAACGACATGTACTGCATATCCAAACAATGAAACGAGACTGAGAGCAGCACCGAATTGCGGAATCAAAAAAGACCAACACGGGCTCTGGCGTCAAACGTGCGGGAAGCGGGCGCACACGCACGGGCTTGCAGCTTCGCGTGGCGAGCGATCGGCAGCGGCCAACGCCAAAAATAGGCGCGCCTGCCGCCCGGCTGCAACCTTTCGGACCCGGCTGCTGGAGGCCGGTCGCTCTTCGGCATCGTCAGTGGCTGGCGGGCGTCGCTTCTGCGGATCCGGAAAACGCGGGAGCGCGCGATGCAACGGCCACGCAGTGTGCGCTCAACGGCGTCGTGCCTGTCAAGATGTATAAGAGCAGCCAGTCGCTGTTGTCGAGCTGGTTTGCTGTCATTGGAGCTCATTGGATCCGTCACTACTGAAGAGATTAAAGACTGCTTGAACAGCACAGCAACGATGGTCAACATGGGTGTCCTGGCTGCGGCCGCCGCGGCGTCGCTTCTCCCCCTGGTCGGCGCCAACGCCTTTCCGCAAGACTCGATCCAGACCGTGCGTCCATCCGCGGTGGGCTCTAAGCGAGCCGCACACACTGACTCCTGAGCAGTTCGAGGGTTACTACAAGAACGGAGACTATGTCAACAACTACTACGGATTCGTGGTGGAGCAGCTCTCGGCCAACGCGCAGCCGGGCGACCTGCGGCCGTCGTCGGGCAACACGAGCATCCAGGCGCCGTGGGGGTCGGGCAGCTGACGTTCAACGACCTGCCGTACGAGACGCGCGGGTACGGCAGCTTGAACAACTTTACGTACGCTTGCTTCAACCGGGCCTACTCGCGCGGCGCGTCCGGCGGCCAGACGGAGAACTGCACCGTCACCATCACGGCGCAGTGCTTCAACAACGTCGACGCCAGCGGCCGCATCGCGCCTGACTTCAGCAACACGTACAGCTACGCGAGCAGCTTCGACTGGGTGGTTCACCCCTCGCCCGTGCTCGGGCCGTACAACCGCACGTACTCGGCCATGACCTTCAAGGACTGGAACGCCGTCGAGGCCCAGCAAAAGGCCAGCTCCGGCAAGAACAACACCGCCATCTGCGCAAACTACACCGTCTCCGCCGTCAACGCAAAGGGCCTGCCCTCCATTCCCGTCATCGACGACCTCGCCACCACCGCCTACCTGGGTGTGCGCTGAGTCTTGGCTTCAATGCTTTAAAAAGCGCGGTAGAATACATTGCTGCTCTGGAGCTCTGCAAATGAATCTCTCAAAAGGTCTTCTAAGCTGGGCTGGTGACATCGCGTGGGCGGTCGGGCCGGCCGACGCCGCTGGCGAGCAGCTCGAGCCGCCCTGCCTGCACCCGGTGCTTGCGCGTGACTTGCACCCACTCCGGCGTCATTTCCTTTTCTGTTCGCTGTTTGACGTCGGCAGCTTGTGCTTCACCCTCAACGTCGGTCTGTGCTTGACCATTACCGTTTTGAGTCCCTGACTTATCCTCGACGTCAGCCCCTGCTTTGTCATCGATGACAGGGGTCCCTGCTCCATGCTCAACAGCAGACATGGACAGATCCTCGTCAAGCAGAGCGAGCATCATGCCAAAGTCCCCGCCGAGGCGGCCCA
Organism: Lumnitzera racemosa; assembly: GCA_024138005.1. NCBI lineage: Eukaryota > Viridiplantae > Streptophyta > Magnoliopsida > Myrtales > Combretaceae > Lumnitzera > Lumnitzera racemosa. Next base: position 22,240 of record JAMXBC010000333.1, read on the forward strand.
GGCTGCCGGCGCAGTACAGCACCTGTGTCAGCAGGCTGTCGCGCGAGCTCTGTCCTGCACGTTGGGCATGTACGCGCTCAGTGTCGCCGTCAGCGTCTCTACCAAGTGCATCGTGAACGTTGCCAGTGCCGGCGCGATCGTCCTGGAAGGGGTCGTCTGGTAAGGAGGCGTCCTGCTCGGCTTTGCGCTGGAAGCTCGGCGACCGCGGCATTGATGACAGCAGCTCCGGCCGTGCGCCTTCGTCCGCCGCGGTCGAGAGCGGCCCGGCCATGGACGCGGGAAAGATGTTCTTGTACATTGAAACAATCGCAAAGCACTGCTCGCGAAAGATTTCAATGTACCGCTTCAGAAACCGCTCCGTTTGCTGGCCGGCCGCCCAGGCGTTTGCTGCCGGTTTGCTTGAAGGCGCTGCGCCGGCCGCGCGCAGCTCCGTCTCCTGGTCGGCGAGCTCGCGCAGCGGGTCCAGCGCTTCCAAAGTCGCGGCCAGGTTTGAAAGCCGGCAGACGAGGAAGAGCAGCCCAAGGGAGCCTTCACTCTGGCTCGACGAGTGCACCCTGCTGCTGTCGTCCAGCTCCGGTGCGACGCGTCGCAGGAGCCCGATCAGGCGCATGGCCCCCGCGAGCTTCAGGGAGGACGACCTGAGAGACGTCACAAGACTGGTCGTCATCGAGCGCATCGCCTCTTCGGCCTGCGCGGTGATCGACTGCACCAGCTGGCTGTCTGGGTACAGCCGGGTCAGCCGCTTGGTGTGCGCGTACAGATCCAGGGCAGACGCGTAGCTTGCGTTGCAGAACTCGTAGAGCTCGACCCGCCGGCAGCCTGGCCGGTGGAAGCGGCAATGGTAGACGACAGCAGCGTCGGCAGCTCCAAAATATCCGCCAGCCGGTCTGCGTTCTCGCCAGCCTCAGCGCCCGCCGCCGCCGCTCCAGCAGTAGGTTCTCCGACGCATTGGCGTACTTTTCAGAGAAACGAGTAGCCTCGCCGGACAGCTGCGGCAGCGTGCGCTGGATCTCAGAAGTGCACGGGACAGCTGCGGTAGAACGCCGCGGATCTGCTCCAGCGAAGTGACAGAAGTGCTGATGCTCTTGTACGAGCGCTTGGCCAGCGCCTGCAGCGATCTCGAAAGCGCCTGTCCGTCGTACTCGAGGCTCTCTGCCTCTGTGCTCGTGAGCGCCTCCAGCGACAGCGACGTGAGGCCGGTCCAGGTAGTCTGCCGCTTCCTCGTCGTCCTTGATCCTGTCGCCGCCGGCGAGCGAGACTGCCGTCAGGCGGTCGTCCCGTGCCAGCACCTCCCACAACGACTCGGCCATTGCGCCACTTTGACAGTACCCGCCCCGGCACGGCAGATGAAGAGAAGCGAGGGCGTCAGGAACAGGCGGACGAGCACGCGTGTGCGCTAACTCGTTCTGCACCGCGGCCGTGTGCGCGCATCTTCCACCCTCCGCACCCCGTTGTGATCATCGCCATAAGTTTTCCCGCGGCCGCCCGTGGTGTCAATCTCGCGTGGGTTTTTTTTTTTTCGTCGTTCTTTTCAGCTTGTACTGTACATCGGACGCTACACATGGCGCAATGGCTGCGGAGTTTCGTGTGGGTCGCCCGTTCGCTCTCGAAGTGCCCGCGCTGAGTGCATACTTGCAGTTCTACGTCGCGACACGGGCACTACCGGCAAGACGAGACCAATGTCGGAATCGTCGACGTGAGTCTACCCTCTGAAGGACCTCCGAAGAGTTCGCCGAGACTAACGACGAAAGAGGACACATCACGACGTACGCAGCTTCCCTGCTAGCTCCCAGCGAACGAAGAAGACAACCAAGACTGACGGCACAAGATCGACTTGCCAGAGGAACCGTGGTGGCGTCGTACCCGACCGGCATCAACCGACATGCTTCATAACGCAAACGCCAGTTCCACCAGTTCTTCCTCTCGGCCGGCCGCCGCCCGGCTGCGTCGTCCTCGCGCTCGCCAGCATGCCCTGGTCCGCGCACGCGGCGCCCAACCACTGGTCGCCGAACCCGCGCTCGTCCTGCTCGACCGCGAGTTCCTCGTCGGCGATGTCGTCAAAAGGGTCCCTTTGAGAGCATGTCCGGCACCGTCGTCGAGGCGCGCATCTACTCGAACTTGCTCGCCGCCAAGCCGTGGCCGCCGCCGAACGCGGCCGTCGTCACCGACAGCGACATTCCCTTTGGCCACTTTGAGAGCAGCGCCGACAAGCAGCTGCGCCCCTCCCCACCGCCGAGCTGATTGGACAGAGGACACAAAGTTCACCGACGACACTTTTGTCATCTACAAGGGGACTGGTTCGGCAAGGTGGTCGGCGACTTTGACGAAGTGACGCTCCGGCTCAGCAACGGTAGTGTCGTTGTCGCCGACGACTCGGACGCGCTGCAGCTCTTCAACGGGTCGCCCGCCACCCGCATCGAGATTGGGACATTGTCCGCCCCCCAGAAGGCGAACCTGCGCCGCGGGCCTGTGGCGCTTTGGGCGCCTACGACGCCAACATCGAGCCTGCCGGGTTTGTCCTCGTCGTCGTTAACCGGGCTGATTGCGGATTGATTAACTACCTGACAGGTCGTGATCGATGTGCGGATTGTGGCGCTCGAGGTCTCGTGGCTGCAGCAGCGGTACTCGGACAACCCCAAACCCAGGAGCCGGACATCCGCTTCGAGCGTGAGCAGCTCGACAGCGGCGAGGTGCACGTCTACGACCGATACAAAAGGTCCGTGACGGGCACAGCTCGCTCGCGGTCGCGCTCGGTGACAAGGTCCGCTTCCGGGACACGCTCGCGGCCGCGGAAAAGTACAGCGATCCATCCTCACGGCACAGCAAGTTTGAGCGCATCCCGCGGCAGGCCACGCTCGGGTATGACATCAACAACTTTGTCATCACCAGCAGCACCCCCGACTTTGTTGTCCGCTGGGCAGGACAACTCGCAATCGACCCACACCTGTGGCGAGCTGATTCCGATGATCAACGTCGACGACGAGGACGAGGCCTGGCCCGGCGAGGTCATCGTCACCCGTGCCTTCAAGGAGGACGGCCAGGGTGACGCGTCACAACTAGAGCGCGACGAGTGCGAGCCGCGCGCCGTCGGGGTTGTGCAGTCGGTGGACGCAAAGGATCGAATAGCTCGAGTCAGGTGGTTCAAGGAGCCGTCCATGACCATGCTCAAGATGGAGCACTCTACTGAACTGCTACCCGGCTCTTGGACCGGTCTCTTAGCCGAGGAGGAAGAATCCGTCAGCATGTACGACATCTGGACGACGCTGGCGCTGCACCGCCGGATAGGGACCCCGTCATGCTAGTCCCCTTTCGCGGCACTCCCGAGCAGTACGCGCGTGCTAATTCGACCGGCCGGTACGACGAGGCAGCAAAGGCACTCGCGAGCGATGTGGCGGCGCGCGACTGGATCGGCGAGTGTCGTGGAACTCTGCCTGGACGGGCTCCTCCGATACGGTTGGGTGCGTCAACCAACTTTCGCGAGATCAGAGTCCCGTGGGTGTGTACCGAGATGGCGTGGGCGAGCGACGACAGCGCCGAGGACGAGGCCGCTCTCGACGACGAGGAGGGCTCTTTTCCCGGGGACGAGGACGAAGACGACGACGACTACGACGAGGACGACATGGAGCTTGTGGAGAACACGCTCTGGCTGGACGAGCACGGTCAACCGGGCGACATGGCCAACGGCGAGGACGGCTGGGAGGACGAGGCGAGTCGATGGAGCTGGACGCCAACGCGGCTGCAAATGCGCCTATGAATGGCGCCGACCAGGGCCGATGACGCCGGCATGTAAAAACCTTATGAATCGCGTGCGGGGATCGCTGCTCGAGGGCGGCGGACGAGACCCTCCCCGGCGCGAGAAGGAAACCCCCTCCACCGCCATCGAGTCACCGCCCGAGCGTGTACCCGGGACGAAGACATGTTTAACAGCGGCCCGCGACAACAGACCAGGCGTTTTCCATTTTTGGGTGGGGCCGACCCGCAGACCACCACTTTGCCGCACAGGCCGAGGCCGCCTGGGCGCACGGTGCGGGGGGATCCAAAAAAAGTGCAGATCTTGTCCCAGTCGCTCCCCCCGGGGTGTATGCGCACGTGGGAGTCGTCGATGCACTTTTTTTTTCCGGATCATGTTCCGGGCCCCCTGGGAGCCCTACGAGTACGCACCTTTCTTTGTGGGGAATGAGCTGCACGGCAATTCCCCACGGAGCCGCCCCCAGACGTTCTTCCCAGTGGGCCCACGGCCCGGGGCCCGGGCAACCCCAACCGTACGAGGACGGCAAAATCTGCCCGTCGCTGCGGGCCCTGGCCCGGGGACACCGCCGCCGACACCTGGTCGCCGGCCAAAAGCAGATCCCCGCAGGTGTCGTCAGCCTGCTCGGCTGGTCCTTGTCGAGCGCCGTACTACAACGAGGGCCCCTTCGAGGGCCCCCCGGGTCCGCAGACAGCAAGATCCCGGCGGCTGTTAGCCGAGCCACGTACTTTAGACCGCTCCTTTGTGACGCGCGCCTGTCGCGGGCCCCCCGGCGGCTTTTCGGGCTGCGCAGGCGATCTACACGGACGTCGCGCGGGGGGACCGTGCTTCCCTCCCGCGCTGTGACCCGGGATGAGGTCGTGCCCGGGCCGGCGCGGGGCGAGGGCCGTGCCGCCGCAGCACCTCTCCG